>WWET01006328.1:0-13966 GCA_011038615.1 Limnodynastes dumerilii
AAAGACAAGTGCATTACTTAGTCCATTGGAAAGTATATGGACCTGAGGAGCGCCAATGGATTCCCGCTAGAGAACTTCACGCTGACAAACTTATCCAGGAGTTTCACCACAAGTTTCCAGATAAACCGGCTCCTAGGGGTATCTTAACCCCTCGTAAAGGGGGGGGTACTGTTACAGGCTCCGATACTCACCTCTCCCGTTCCTCCGTGAAGCGCCTGTCAATCACCGCATGCCTCTCCGCTCTGTGCTCTCCTGCCGACATGCCGTTCTCGGCATGTAAACAAAGCCACGTGGTTGCAGCGTCGGAGCTTCGGGCGGGCACGCACACCAACGGGCATGTTTTACCTCACTCTCCCCAGCCCAGGAAAGTTTCCATTGGCCACCGTTCTGCTGCTAGCCTATCAGAGGCTAGCAGCCTCTATTTAAAGTAACACCTCCTTCTCTCTGGCGCCGGTTATAGATTCTGTTTCAGTTCCTGTGCCTGCCTGTTCTCTGCCTTTGTGCTCTTTGCTGTTTTGGATTACTGTTTGCCCCCCGTCGCCCAGCCTCGTTCCTTGCCTGCTACCCTCAGTGTTACCATTTCCCTGTTCTCCCACCTTACTGTTTTTGGCCTCCTGTTGTATTCCCTGCTTCTCCTGCGTGTGTGTATTCCTTGCCCTTTGGGGTAGTTGGTTTGATTGTGTGAGCGAGTGCGTGATTGTCAGACCCTGTTTGTACTGTCAGTCCGGTTAGTCCTGTCCATTCCCGTTGTCCCTCCGTGTTGTTCAGTGTTACCTGTGGTTTGTCTCGGTCCAGTCTCTTCTGGTTCCTCTTTGGCTATTCCCCACTTGTTTATCCGTTCCCCATCTGCTCCCGCTTCCACTTCCGAGTTTCCCTCTAAGGTGCGTAACCTGATGGGTACCTACCAGCTCCAGTCTATCCCCACCATCTGGGGCTCTGGCGAACACTCGGTCCGACATCAGGCTCTACTATCCGGTGAGTTACTCGGTTCTTCTCTCCCTCTCCGGTCACCCTGGTACTCCGTGGAGGTAAACCCGGGGTACCGTAACACGCACACAAGTACATATGCATGCGCGCAGCAGATGTTACGACATGTAACTCTGAACGTACGTAACAGACGACTATCAACAGATTAACTACGAACGAAGGGACGTGACCGCCATACGACACCCGTACTTATGTTTCGGAGGCAGGGTGAGGCATTTCGGTTGTACGGTACAGACCGGCTTAGGTGCGTAAGAACGTGCAACCACTACGGTTGACAGGAGATACACTTTGAAAAGTTTAAGTAGGGTTTGGAAAGCGTAGAACGGTAAAAGAACATATGACCGAGGGGAGTGCATAGTAATTACGCTAGCGCAAATACAATAAACGTTGTAACGTAACTAGCCCATAAGTCTGGATCTGCCCCACTGTCTTTTTCCGCACTAGACAATTAACTCTTAGTCCAAAGACTAGCATTGCTGTGTAAATGAATCGTACAACCCATTAAGAATCTGGCTCATCCAAAATACAAAATCTATCGCTTATCCTGATGCTCATTGACCTAGAAAGTGTACGCATGCAAGGATCCTTTTACCTGTCAGTTTGTCTCTTATTGCCCATTTTTGTTAAATAATCTTTGTTTAAAATTATAGTAACATGATGACACAACACAAAAACTGTTACTAAATGTGTATAAGAAAGTATAAAAAATATCTCTTACCTGTATGTGTCCATAAATATTCAGCATTTCCGCTATGTGTAAAGATCTCTCTGACGAAATGTCTCCAATCAGACCAACCAGATTGTCCTGCTCTGCACAGCGATAGTTAGGGATGGAATCACCGGTGCCGGATAAGATCTGTAGTGTATTGCCTATGGCCTTCTTCACACTGTTACAGGAATCGGTCACATGGTATCCCAGCGTCACATTGGGCAAAAGATCAAAACTCTTGTTTATCTCATCAATAGCATAAATAAAGGACAGGATATATCTGTAGTAACGCGGTAAAGGTCTGCAATAGATATAAACCAAATTATAAGGGTGAGAGAAAACTGTCAACTAGACATCATGGAGTTGTTTTTGGAGAAGCGCTTCTATCTGTTTTTCGCCACAGCAAACCGCATGTGCGGAACGGGAGTGGGCAAGAATGATGACAGCAAAGCACTAGTGGAACTGGGTGTCTCACGATATTTAAATGAGAAAAGGGGCGTTAGCAGTAGCTGTCCGTTGTACATGCACTTCCTACAAAATCTCGCACAATGGAAGCGGTAAGGCACAGGTTATTTTCAATGGGAAAATTCCCAATATAGGTTGATAAACCTTTACCGAAAACAGAAGAAAATTGTGCCAGACATGGCGGGAAATTGCATTCTTGATGGGCCCACCTGCTGCAGAAAATTGAATAGGGCTTCAGAAATAGTTAAATCTGTGTTTACTTACCAATCTGCATCTATTTCCTGCAGAAATCAGAGAAGGGGACTGACATCACCCGTACAATGTCCTTCAGAAATAGTGTATCCTGTGATTTGAATGGGTGATATTAGCTCCATTGTCTGATCTCTGCAGAAAGCCAGCAGCTGCTATATGGTAAATAAACAACGTAAATAAACAACGTTTTAATGATTTATTGATGGGCTGCAATCTAGCTTAACCACCATGGGGCAGATCCTGCTCTACGTTTTTCTGCGAATTTACGTGTGGTATACACGTAAATTCGCAGTTTTGATCAAACTGCGCATGCGCACCGCAGAAAATAAGCACATTCGCGTAGCGTATTTTCTAACGTAAGGATAATTCACGTATTGCGAACGTAAGTAATTACGTGTGGGCGTGCCAAAATTACGTTAGCGAAGAATACGTGCGAATTACGTGAAGTAGGCGGGGGGGTATTTAAAGTGTACAGTATGGGCGTGCTAAGCTGCGTACGTTCGCGTAGTCTGTACGCCCGTTAGCGGACGTATTCTGTTACGTTTGGAAAAGTTAAGGTAGGGTTTGGGTAGTGTATTTTCACAAAATACGTCCGTGCAGGGGGTGTGTTAAGGGTAGCGTAGCGAATTTACGTACGCGAAAATTCGCTATGCGAACAAACGTACTGCAAACGTTGTTCAGGATCTACCCCCATGTCACAAAATGAGCATCATGGGAAAGTTTTATCTGAACCCAGCTGTACATCTAATAAACAATACCTTACACATGAAAAAAAAAATGCCACTATTTCCCCATGTATAAGACGCACCTTTTTTAGTCGAAAAATAGGTCTAAAAATCAGGTGCGTCTTATACAGGGGATGTAACACTGAACTTACCTCTTCTGTCCCTCCGGCAGGCCCTCCGGCAGTTTCAGGTTCTCTCCCATGCAGCTGTGACTCAGACTGTCTCCCTCGCGTCGAACGCTGCACATAGACAATGCATGACCTAAGGTCACCTCAACGTCATTGTACAGGGCACACCGCTAGAGAGAGCGTCTGAGTCACAGCTGCATGGGAGAGAGTCTGACACCGCCGGAGGGACCGCCGGAGGGAAAGAAAAGGTAAGTTCAGTGTTACATCCCCTGATCCCCTGTATAAAATGCACCCAATTTTTTATTAAATAATGCATATTTGAAAACATGCAAACTTATATAGTCTGCGGCAGTACAACCCTCAGCCTCTGTGGCTCTGACTGTATTAAACAACCACACTTCTTGCCTTATACAGAGTATGGGGTAGATCCAGAACTACGTTTGCCGTACGTTTATTCGTGTAGCGTATTTTCGTGTGCGTAAATTCGTTACACTCCCCTCGGCACACCCCTTGAACGTACGTATTTTGTCAAGATACGCTTTCCAAACCCTACCTTAAGTTTTGGCAACGTAACCGCAGTCATACGCACACGTACGTATGGGCAACACGTATTTACGCAGCTAAGCACGCCCATACTGTACACTTTAAATACAACCCCCCGCCTACTTAACGTATTTCTGACGTATTTTGGATGCACGTAAAATTGGCACGCCCACACGTAAGTATTTACGTGACACATAAGTAAATGGCCCATACGTTCACAATTACGCTACGCTAATGAGCGTATTTTCTATGGTGCGCATGCGCAGTACTTACAAATAGCCGATTTTATGTCTCCCCAACCTGTATATTCGCTCACAAGCGTTGTTCTGGATCAGGCACTATGTCTTATACTGAGTGTGACTTATACAGAGTATGTCTCATACAAAGTATTTCTTATACAGAGTTGCCTGGAAACATGAAACTCTGATGTATGGAAATCACTTGCACATTCTGTGTGCACAAAAACTCTGGATCAGCTCAGGATATATTTGCATATTTTGTGGCTGAGTGTGAATATAAGGGCAAAGCACGTGTGGAAAGTCAGTGCAAAAACATGTTGCAATGGGCCTGACCCAGAACAACGCTTCGAAGCGAATTTACGCGTGGCGGAGACGTAAAATCGCTGTTTAGAACGCACTGCGCATGCGCACCATAGAAAATACGCACATTCACGTAGCGTAATTGTGAACGTATGGGCCATTCACGTATGTGTCACGTAAATACTTACGTGTGGGCGTGCCAAATTTACGTTATTCCAAAATACGTCTGAAATACGTGAAGTAGGCGGGGGGTTGTATTTAAAGTGTACAGTATGGGCGTGCTTAGCTGCATAAATTCATTCAGCCCATAAGTACGTGTGCGTATGACTGCGGTTACGTGTGAAAAAGTTAAGGTAGGGTTTGGGAAGCATATCTTGACAAAATACGTCCGTGCAAGGGGTGTGCCGAGGGGAGTGTAGCGAACTTACGTGCACAAAAATACGCACCGCGAATAAACGTACGGCAAACGTAGTTCTGGATCTACCCCAATGTGAGGGAAGGAAAATGTAAACAGTAAAAACAGAATTAGAGTTCAGGGGCCAGATTTACTAAGCTGCAAAAATTGGAGATGTTGCCCATAGCAACCAATTAGATTCTAGCAGACATTTTCTAATATGTAAAAAGAAAGTGAAAGCTAGAACCTGATCGGTTGCTATGGGCAACTTCCCTGCTTTTTCTTTACCGCAGCTTAGTAAATCTGGTGCCAGATGTGCTGATTTCAAATTTAGTTTACAGATTATTCCTTCATCTTTACAGTACATGAGTTCTAAGTGCAATAACAAAGTATTTTCCCTGCATGCAAAATACAGTTAGGTTAATTTGCACCCCTTACATTATAATATGGATTTTCTTGAGTGTACACTTGCATCTCTTTTGCAAGATCTGGAAAAAAAAATGCTTCAAGTAAAAATACAAATGAAATATATATAAACTACAAAAGCCTCTAGAAATAAAAAAAAAAGTTAAACGGAATATGTTATATAAAAAATAAGCTTATTTAACATAATACTGTATATCCCTATTACAGGGCTCATATAACTCATTGTTGATGCATTATTATATGGAAATGTTAAAAGTTTCAAGATACCAAACTTTTATTTTTTAAGTTAGAAAAACATACCTATACATAGAAGCGTAGAAAGTGATGGCAGATAAGAGCCATGTGGCCCATCCAGTCTGCCCAATTGTGTATTTAAAGCTATACTGACCCTAGACCAGGGGTGTCAAACTCAAATTCATCGGGGGCCGCATCAGCAGTTTGGTCCCCATCAAAGGGCCGGTTGTATCTGTAGGTCTATGTGTCCACTCTATGTGCCCAGCCATGTGCCCCCTTTTATAGTGCCCAGCCATGTGCCCCCTTTTATAGTGCCCAGCCATCTGCCCCCTTTTATAGTGCCCAGCCATCTGCTCCCTCCATTTACTTTACTTACCTTTTACTTCTTTCTTTCTTTTACTTCTTTCTTCTTCAGTCTGGCTCCTCTCCGCGGCGTCCGCGCGCTCCTCTGATCCCTGGAGATGTCGGACGGACGTCACGTGATGACGTCACGTCCGACACCCAGGGGGCAGGGCGGGGCAGGAAGAAGTCGGGCCAGGGCCCGGAAGGTAAGTATTTTTTTTTTTTTTTTTTAACTTGAGCCATTTTTTAAATGAATTTACTCCGTGCAGGCACGGAGTAAATTCATTGAAAAAAAAAAGGGGGAGGCTGCAAGGCCGGCGGCGGCACCACGGGCCATCAGACAAGGTCTGGCGGGCCGGATTTGGCCCGCGGGCCTTGTGTTTGACACCCCTGCCCTAGACCATATTTAGCCTCAATTTAGTGTGAGATTTAGGATATCCTTATATTTATCCCAGGCATGTTTACACTGTTCTACTGTGTTACCTCTACCCCCTCAGAGGCTAAAGATACATCTATATTATGTACTTACATATAACAATGTGATTTGTAATCTGCAGATATTTGACTGTATAATGAAGTGACAGTAAATATGCCACCAATGATAATGTCTCCGTCTTGGACATATTTGGTATCAAATAATGTATGATCTTTCCGGATGAAACATTGGGGTCCTGAGCTTTGATTCTGGCAATGTGTCAGTAATAGGACACTGAAACATGATAATATATTAAAGACAGAAGCTTTACCCAACATCGCTGAAGAGCGGGATTCCTCCATTCTATACGAGTAAACAAAGAAATACAAAAGTATCCGGTAGCACTGTGTTATAGCACCTATCTGCCTTACACAAAGAATAGTGTCTGATTCCTGGCAGAAAGCGGTGATCTTATATAGTCTGGTAAGTGTGGCTGAGATATTGTGTGGGTGTTATAATGATGCTTGGATACAAATAGATATTTTTTATTTTACAATAAACTGGTTAATTTAGATTGGGTTTTTGCAGTTCATGATATTTCCTGCCTTACTCTATTTTTCCCATCTACTGTATTTTTATCTATCTTGAAGAAAAGATTTCTAGTTATTGTGTTGCAGGTCAAAATAATATTGCCCCTTATATTGTACGTGTTGCTGTTACTATAATAAAACACACCTCAGTGTTGTAATATAAATTATACACACAGGGCCGGTGCTAGGGTGTTCGTCACCGCCCCCTGCAAACATTAAAATTGCGCCTACCTGTTAAACAAATAAAAATTATAGGTAATAAATTATAGTATCCACTTAAGTGTCAGAAAACACAATCTTCCAACCACAATAAAAGAAAGCAAATCATAGTCACTACTATGCCATAGAGACAGCAATTCTAGTGTCTGCTATACAATTCCCAACCTAAAACCTGCAGCACTATATAGACTATATATTTTAATGACAGCCATACCATACAGACATGGGGGTAGATCCAGAACTCCGCTTGCAATATGTTTACTCGCATAGTGTATTTACCCGTGCGTACCTTCTATACACTCCACTTGCCACACCCCTTGAATGCACGTATTTTGTCCGAGATCCGCTTTCCAAACCGTACCTTAACTTTTGCCCACGTAACCGATCCACTCACGTACGTATGGGCAACACGTATTTACGCAGCTAAGCACGCCCATACTGTACACTTTAAATACAACCCCCCGCCTACATAGCGTATTTCAGACGTATTTCTGACTCACGTAAAATTGGCACGCCAACACATAAGGATTTACGCGACACATACGTGAATGGCCCATACGTTCACATTTATGCTACGTTATGGAGCGCATTTTCTATGGTGCGCATGCGCAGTACTTACCAAAATGCGATTTTACGTGTCCGCAACGTGTAAATTCGCTCACAAGCGTTGTTTTGGATCTGGCCCATGATCCTAGTGACAGCTATACCAAACAGGCCGTCCTACAATAAAGATTGCTTGAAAACAGACAGAGAGAGGGAAGTAGAGTCACTCCTTATCCCAATCCATACCCAGGCTGCACTTTTTAGGCCTGTTTATATTATGAGGTATTGGGGGTTTCTGGAGCTGTAGTAGAGTGTGCTATGTTGTTGTGTTGTTATTGTGTGTGTAATGTGTAATATGGGTTATATTAGAGGTAAACCTGAATACAGGATATTGAGGAGGGGTGAAAGTCTGTAGCTTCATTGATCCCTTAATTTCCCCTCCCTGCAGGAAGTCCATATATGGTCATACATCCCTGCAAACCACAGGTGTATGACAGAGGCAGCTGGGTCAGTTGGTAGCTTGCCCTGCAGCTGTTGTGGACTCATGTCATCAGTGTGGGACTTGTTTCTGTGTCTGTGCTGAGCTCCAATTCATACCATTGCTCTAATGCATTGTAATAAACCTGTCTAGATTTCCATATACTCCATGTCTGAGTGATCTGAAGGACCTGTATCTTCACATCTGGTGGCTAGCGTTAGGGATCACTCAGTTCCGCACACGGAGATGGATGGTCTCAGTGTATTGGAGGCAGCAGCGTACAAATACAGGAATTTCAGAAAAGGAGATCTGCTGAATTATTGTGAGGAACGGCAATTAAGACCACCACAAATTATACCAGGCTGTCAATGATTGATAAGTTGGCTCAGTGGGACTTAGAACACTCTGGGGTGAAGGAGGATGTGGTTCACATAGGTGTATCTATAATGGGTGCAGGGTGTGCAGTGCACACAGGCCCCTCAGAACAAGGGGCCTTGTAGCATGCATCCTGCACCCAGGGTTGGTAGGGGAAGGGGGGCCATTCAGCGTCTATTTCTTCCCTCTAAAATCTTCTGGAGGGAAGAAATGGATGCCAAATAAATTAGTCCCCCTTCCCTGCTGTGGGACTGTATCGATTTGCGGGTCGAAAAGGGGGTGGGGCTTACATTGCCGTTAAGCCCCGTCTCGTTTTCGGCACATGAATTGGGACAGTCCTGTCTCAGGTAAGGGAAGGGGGGACCCATGTGCAAATCCTGCACAAGTGCCCCCCCCCCCCGTCAGAGGGGCCAAGTAATGGATCTAGGGTGGTGACAACCTCAGCAGCTGCAATAGCCGATGGAGACACAGACCAGCTGCAGCTTTATTTCAATATACTGGGAGATAGAGCTTAACCACATGAGACGGCAGCAGTATTGGGAGCAGTGCTATCCCAGTTATAGTACCTGCAGCAGCACCTGTACTTGAAGGAAGACGGAGACCACCACTGGGATATCATGATGTACCAGCTTTCCAGGAATCAGACAGGGACATTGACACGCGCCTTCAGGTCCTTGAGTCCCTGATGGCAATGCATGATACACCTGCGGCTGACTGGTCAAAATAGGAGGCATGCTATACCCTATGCTCGAAGCAGAGGAAAGACTACCAGGAGATTCTGAAGGTATTGTTGGCTCGATATGTGGTCACCCCTGAATCTTACTGCGTTAAGTTCAGGACCATGGCTAATAGCAGTGACGCTTCCTATACGGAGTTTAGTAGTTTGCTGCGGAGAAACTGCTACCGGTGGCTAGAAGGAAAGGAAGCCACGACCGTAAAGGGCATTAAAAACATCTTAATATTGGAGCAGCTGATGAATAAAATGGCTCCAGAAATCAGAGAGTGGGTGGCGGACCGAAATCTCACCACCCCAGAGAAAGCAGCTGTATTAGCCAATAAGTTACTGGCAAACGGTCCCTGATGGAGGGCACCCAGCAGAAGCGAAGTGATGTCTATGCGCAGGTCCCCCCCATCATGATTTGTTTCTGGCTTCATCATGCCCCATGCCACCACGCACTCCAGCTGCACTCTCCAATGTGCTCAGAACCCGCGGTCCAGCATTTCCCGATCCTAGGAAGTGCTACACTTACCATAACCCGGGCACCTGCAGCGAAACTGCTCATGGGGAAGAGGACCATTCCATGGACCAGACCAACTGTGGCCCAGGTGGCAGTGTGCCAAGAAGCCTCAACTGAGGCTGGGGAGGGGTACTACTATCCTGATGCAGCAGAGGCGGAGGAAGTAGTTTATCAGGTGGAGGTGGTAGCAGCTATCGGGAAGGCTACCACTGCAAATATGAAGGCACACCTGTAGCGTGTGAAAGTTAATGGGCAGGAACTAGAGGGACTCCGTGACTCGGGGGCCTTGGTCACCCTGCTGCGGCCCAGTTTATCTTCCCCTGATCAGTGGCTAAGGAACCGGAAAATAAAAATTTCAATGGCTGCAGGGAAGATGGCAGTTATCCCGATGGCCATTGTTTATTTGGATTGGGGCCAGGGTGCGGGAAAGATGAATGTGGGCCTTTTGGATGGTTTACCTACAGACGTTATTCTGTTGAATGACCTGGGGAATGGATTGGCCAGCTACTTTGTGGGAGCAATCACCCGGAGTCAAGCAAAGGCTTTGGAGATATTCCCTGATGACTCTCTCAACACCAGGGAACCCTGCTGGACCAGATGCCACAATGCATGAACTGCCATCGGTGAGCAACACTGTATCAGACACAAATGACAGTGCCATGAATTTGGGGGAGATAGATAGGGCAGCATTTAGGGAAGCCCAACGAACTGACCCATCCTTAGCGAGTCTCCGCAGTAAGGCAGAGAGGACAGACTGGGGCCCTCAGGAGAATAGAATCCTGAGGGAAGAGTGAAGGTTATATAGAGTGCTTGCACAGGCTGACCCTCTGGAGCCAGGTGTGACTAGAAAGCAGCTGATAGTTCCTCAGCAGTACCACCCGCGGTTACTAGCACTGGCCCATAGCCGACCACTTAGGGGTTCGTAAAACCCAGGCCCGATTGCTGGGGCAATTCTTTTGGCCTGGAGTCAGCTAGGAGGTCAAACACTACAGATCCTCATGCGAGGTGTGCCAGCGCCTAGGGGGACCCCAACGTCAGGCCCCCCTACAACCCATGCCCATCATAGGTGAGCCGTTTAGGAGGGTAGCCATGAACATTGTGGGGTCGTTTAAGAAGCCAAGCCGCACAGGGAAAAGATACATCCTGACTGTTGTAGACTATGCCACTATCCTGAGGCTGTGGCTTTAGCATCCATAGATGCTGTGCATGTGGCCCAAGCTCTCATGGATATCTTCAGCCACGTAGGGACACAGTTCCAAGGGGAACTGTTACAGACCATATGGGGAAAATTTGAGGTACAACCCCATATCATCCTCAGATCAACGGGCTTTGCAAGAGATTCAATGAGACCCTTAAGCAGTTTCTGCGGGCATATTCTGAATTGGAGGGGTGGAACTGGGAGAAGTCGCTGCAGCAGCTCCTGTTTGTGTACCGTAAAGTGCTGCAGGATTCTACGGGTTTCTCCCCGTTTGAGTTGCTATATGCCCAGATGGTACAATGCCCTCTTGACTTAGTCCGGGAAAGCTGGGAAGGGTCATTCCAAGAACCAGAGGTTCCGGCACTGGATTATGTGGTCCAGATAAGGGATAGACTGCAGCGGCTGATGCAGCTTGCTCATGACCACACGCTGGGGGCACAGGGGCAGCAGCGCCACTATTATGACCAGCGGGCTCTAGTGAGAGAACTAGAGGTAGGGCAGCCGGTGATGGTACTAGTGCCCACATGGAAACACAAGCTTCAGGCAATGTGGGTAGGACCTTACACTGTACTAGAAAGACAAGGCAAGGTAGATTATGTCATTGCCCTGGATAAATCAGGAAAACGAGCAGGCACCTTCCATATAAACAGGTTGAAGGCTTATGTTCCCCAGGAGGTAGGGGCTGTGGCAATCTGTTGCCCACCCATGGATGACCCTGAGACTGACCCCATCACTGACCTCCTGGCAGACACTAAAAAGGAGCAGTGCCCATAGGCTCCCAGCTGTCAGAAACCCAGATTGAACAGATGCGGGGATAGCTAGGGTACACCAGGCCCACTTCACCAGCAAACCAGGGTGCACTAATATAGTGGCCCATCATGTAGATACAGGAGAGGCTTGGCCTGTTCAGCAACCCTCCTTCAGGGTGAGTCCAAAGGTGCTTGCTATGATGAAGAAGAAAGTAGAGGAAATGTTGGCTCTAGGGACCATCCTCCCCTCTAATAGCCCGTGGGCCACCGGGGTTGTGTTAGTTCCCAAGAAGGACGTCAGTACTCGCTTCTGTGTAGACAACCGCAGGCTGAATTAAGTGACTGTTACTGACACCTATCCTATGCCCGTGTAGATAAGCTGTTAGACAGGTTAGGGGCAGCTTGTTATGTGTCCACTCTGGACCTTAGCAAGGGGTACTGGCAGATCCCTCTTACCAAGGAGGCCCAGGAGCGCTCGGGATTCCTCACTCCATTTGGGCTGTATGAATCTACAGTTATGCCCTTCGGAATGAAGAACGCCGCAGCAACCTTCCAGTGCACAGTGGATCGTCTTGTGACGGGACTTTGCCCAGGCATACCTGGATGACATAGCCATCTTCAGTGAGATCTGGAAGGAGCATCTCTAGCATGTAGCACAGGTGTTAGCAAGGATCAGTCAGGCGGGGCTGACCATCAGACCAGACAAATGCCAGATGGGGATGGCAGAGATGCGGACCTGGGTCACCGGGTCAGTGGGGGATGTATCCATCCTGACCCAGCAAAAATTGAGGCCATCCTGAAGTGGCCTACACCCACTAACCAAAGACAGGTCCGCGCTTTCCTCGGGACAACGCGCTACTACCATAGGTTTGTGCCCCAGTACAGTACCATTGCCAAGCCCCTGACTGACTTAACGACCAAAAGGTATGCCCGGCAGATTGACTGGACCTCAGAATGTGAGCAGGCCTTTGCTCAGTTCAAGGCAGCCTTTCCCGATCCCTGGTGCTAGAGGCCCCTGACTTCCGACGGCAGTTCATTGTGCAAACTGACGCATCAAATTGTGGATTAGGAGCTGTACTGAGCCAAGTGGGGGAGAACGGCTGTGAGCATCCTGTGGTCTATTTCTCACAGAAACTCATTGATCGGGAGATGGCATATGCCACCATCGAAAAGGAGTGCCTGGCTATAGTGCGGGCACTGAAAAAGCTGCAGCCATATTTGTATGGGCGAGAGTTCTCAGTGGTCACTGATCATAATCCCCTCAGTTGGCTGCAGTGCACAGTGGGTGACAATGGATGGTTATTGAGGTGGAGTTTGGCTTTACAACTGTAAAATTTCTCTATTTCCCACAAAAAGAGTAAAGATCACAGGAACGTGGATGGACTCACCAACAAGAGCCGGATTCATTGCCCTGAATCTCCTTACAGTCCAGAAGCAATGCTCGCCACACTGCTAGAAACCAGGACTAAAAAGTGGGGGAGGTATGTAAAGAAAACAGGCTGGGGGAGGGAAGTAGAGTCACTCCTTATCCCAATCCATACCCAGACTGTACTTTTTAGCCCTGTTTATTAATATGAGGTATTGGGTGGTATATCTGTGTAATATGGGGTTTCTGTAGCTGTAGTAGAGTGTGCTATGTAGTTATGTTGTTATTGTGTGTGTAATGTGTAAAGTGTAATATGGGTTATATTAGAGGTAAGCCTGACTACAGGATATTGATGAGGGGGGAAGTCTGTCGATTCATTGATCCCTTCATTTCCTGCATCCCTGCAAACCACAGGTGTGTTTGAGGCAGTTGGTTCAGTTGGTAGCTGGCCCTGCGGCTGTAATGGACTCATGTCATTGGTGTGGGACTTTTTTCTGTGTCTGTGCTGGGTTCCAATTCATGTCATTGCTCTAATGCATTGTAATAAACCTGTCTAGATTCCCATATACTCCTTGTCTGAGTGAACTGAAGGACCTGTATCTTCACAATATATATAAGTACAACGTAGTTACAAAATGTAGGTGGGGGGATGCATTTAAGTTGTACAGAATGGGCGTGCTTAGGCTGTTGCGAAAATCACATAATTACGACCGGACGTACTTACGGTCGACCAAGGGGAGTGTTCGGGAGAGTGCATTGCATTTACGTTGAGCGTAAATACGATCAGCGCTAGTGCGTAGTTCTGGATCAGGCCCATAGAAACAGAGAACATTTTTAACCACAATACAAAAGAATCACAGCCTTGTAAGCGCTTACTGTGTGTATGTACAGTAATATATATATACGGGAGAGTGCATTTACGTTGAGCGTAAATACGATCAGCGCTAGTGCGTAGTTCTGGATCAGGCCCATAGAAACAGAGAACATTTTTAACCACAATACAAAAGAATCACAGCCTTGTAAGCGCTTACTGTGTGTATGTACAGTACAG
>WWET01006328.1:22702-36116 GCA_011038615.1 Limnodynastes dumerilii
CCCCCAGTATTCCCCATCATGAGTTTCAAGCCCTTCGACAGAGAAGTAATCGTTTTCCCAGCCAGTTCGATATAGTTACACCAATACCTCTTTAATACAGTACAGTCATTGTTGAGTAGTTTACCTGTGTTATTGGAAACTTCTCCCTCTGAGCACTGAACACATTCAAAGCAACACCTATGGGTCCCTCTCTTCATTACTCTTCTGTAACCTGAAGCACAGTCTGTAGAACATACAGACACAGGGATCTAGAAGACAAACAGCCACAAGAAGAAAACAGATATTAAAAAAATATACCTGCAAAATATTGTCAGTGGCGATTTACAAGATGAACAATTCTAAACCGATATAGACCTTATAAAACCTTCTATGCAGTGTTGTGATGAACTGTTGCTCAGATGAGAATTCTGGTCAACGCTGATGTGAACTGGTTTACATCCAAAATTTTAGTGTAAAAAATGATAGACAATAAATACCATTTTTTTCAAATACAGTAATTGGTCCAGATCCTTACGCAAGTCATTTGTGCAAGTCCCCTGTCTCGGAACATCTGTGTAACTTTGTTACGTACGATATAAGCACGCATAAGGGGCAGACTCAGCATTTACAATGGCCGTATCCCTGCCATATAGTCAAGGATAGCCATGTAAATGAGAGATCGGGGGCAGGGAAGCTCAGTTACGACTAGCTCGGCAGCTGTACAGCTGCAGACATAGTCATAAAAACTTAGGGGCTGATTCAGAGATGCGATTGCGAAAAGATCACAAATATACGCACCTTAGCTAAGATCTTAGCAGGTTCCAGCCCACTGCAAAACCAGACACTCCCCTTGCAAACAGCGGTGGATCTTAAACTTAGACCACCATTGAATTGCCCTAACTATACGCTGTCATTTGGGATCTTAACTGACGTGGGAGCGTTCATTTAAGATCCTAAGTGTCAGCCCGCGCCCACTTTCCCTCATTTCCCTGCCTCCCCCCGCCCATTTCCATGCAAATCCTTAAGATCTTAAAGATTCGCTGCACTTAAGATCTTAAGTGTTTGCGTGCGATTCAAACCTACGCTCTTAGCGAACTTACGCTCCTAACCGCTACGCTAACGGCGTTGCACTATTACTACGCATGCGCAGTTTTGCGAATTTTCTAGGATCTTAAATATACGCACCTAAGTGCCGTGGAAATCGCATCTCTGAATCAGCCCCTTAAAGTAGGAATTTCCTACCGTCAGCATGGAGAGCAGCGGGTGTGCACTACCGGCTATGTGTGCGTACCTATGGACCCTGGACGCATGTAAAGCATGCAGGAGTCTGGATCTGGGCCATTTTCTCAAGTGAACGGTAAAAAGAAAAAGACGAAGATGTCTATTTAAATTGGATGCTCTTATGTGCAAATGTATGTTTGATGGGAAGACACAAGAATGACATTGGAAGTGTTGAAGACATTTTTATTTGTATAGCATCTAAATTAACACAATAAAAGTTCCTGGCAGACTTGCATATCACTGAATGATATATCAATGAATCAAAATGGCCATATCCTATAGGTCCTCGATAAAGCCTATTGATAAAGGGGCTGATTCAGAGATGCGATTTCCACGGCACTTAGGTGCGTATATTTAAGATCCTAGAAAATTCGCAAAACTGCGCATGCGTAGTAATAGTGCAACGCCGTTAGCGTAGCGGTTAGGAGCGTAAGTTCGCTAAGAGCGTAGGTTTGAATCGCACGCAAACACTTAAGATCTTAAGTGCAGCGAATCTTTAAGATCTTAAGGATTTGCATGGAAATGGGCGGGGGGAGGCAGGGAAATGAGGGAAAGTGGGCGCGGGCTGACACTTAGGATTTTAAATGAACGCTCCCACGTCAGTTAAGATCCCAAATGACAGCGTATAGTTAGGGCAATTCAATGGTGGTCTAAGTTTAAGATCCACCGCTGTTTGCAAGGGGAGTGTCTGGTTTTGCAGTGGGCTGGAACCTGCTAAGATCTTAGCTAAGGTGCGTATATTTGCGATCTTTTCGCAATCGCATCTCTGAATCAGCCCCAAAGTCTCTTAACGTACCCAAACATCTCGGCGCAAGATCAGCTTGCACTTACATGTCCCCTTCTCATTCCCTATTTTCAACTCAAATACTGTGTGCACCAGATGAAACTTGCCCTCAATGCAACATGGATTTTCCAGGGGCAACTTTTTTCAAACTCTAGATCTGGTCCAATAACTATAGGCACGTTTTGCTTTTCATGTAGGATGGACTTTTTGTCATAGCATTACCGCGATGTATATATCTTCTTTAACTGTACCACAAACAACACTAACCTGACCGTGTTTCCAATATTTCGGAACTCGGTTGACAATGAGGTTGCCTCCTCCATGAGATGAAACATTAAAATAACCAACTTTTTGGAACTCAACTTTCCTATAGCTAAAGACAGCATAATTATGAATTTCATAAAACGTGGACATTTCACCTCTGGCATTAAAGGAAACGTCTTCTCCTGTGGGATCTTGAAAATGAACTCTTCTTAAAAAGTACTGAAAGAAGGAAAGAAAAGCCAATTTTATCTACAGGTAATTAAAATCACTAATGTTAAAGAAGAACATATTCCACATTCATGAATTTCAGAAGTTTTTATTGTTTATGACGTACAATAAGATAGATTAATAGTTAAAATAGATTAAGTTAATATTAGGAAAAAAGTTATATTATAAAATGGAGAATAATCTATGAAAGGTTCAAAAAAAGGAATTTGTGGAAAAGATCTATCAGTAGACTTAGGAATTGTACACTTGTGTGAAGAAATCATTAGTGGAAACATAGGTGAGGAATAAGAAGGAATAAAATGGATCATTAAAAGGTAGAAGAGGAAGGAGGGGTCCGTACACAAATTGTTATTCTTGAAAAAGGATTCAAAGCAGCAGGCCCACAGTGACTGATTGCAAAAGCCACCCTCGTGTTAAATTCCTTTTACATAAGTAGCAAGGAAGTATAAGGAAGAAACTTGGGACAGATTTACTAAACTTCTCAAAAGGAAAACTGTAAATGTTGCCCATTGCAACCATTCAGATTCAAGCTCTCACTTTTCCATTACATACTAGAGAATTCCAGCTAGAACTTGATTGGCTGCTATGGGCAACATCTCCAATTTTCCTTTTGAGAAGTTTAGTAACGTTAGCCTCCTGTTAATAATGGAGTTATTGTATGAAGAACGTAAGATAAATGAGAAAATAAACAGGTTAAAAGTAGACTTAGAAGACAATCAGTATGGGGCAGATTTGGAGCTGCAAATAATTCAGTTGAGATTTGCAAATAAACGTAGATGCTAAGCTATTCGTATGTTTCTTTAAAGAGCCCATTCAGCTTCAGCTGCGTGTAGTCAAGAAAGTGCAAAGCATACAAGCTGTTTTATTTCCATTTTTTAAATAAGAATCAGGTGCGAGATGAATAATGATGTCAACACTGTACTTAGCACAACACCTCTTTGGTCCCAGGGTGGAGCTCAAGAAGATCACACAGGGCTTGATTCACATGTCGTACCAGTGGCACACCCAGGGGGTTGCCCGGAAACCCCCCAACACCACCCCCAATTGATTTTATTTTTTTTATTTGAAAAATTTGCAAAAAATTTAGGCCTTGGATTTGCAGGTGCCACAAAAGGGGCGTGGCTTCGTTGCCATATGAGGCAGACTAACATGAAGGATGATGGTCCTGGCCTGTGCTGCGATAGGAAAGCAGATGGGGGAATGGTGAATGGGTCACAACAAATTCAACAGTGCTTATGCACCGATACAAACCCTGGTCCATTGTGTAATGTGCTCTACTAATGCATTGTATACTGCTATTGCTGTTAAATCTGTTCCTTCAATATAAAACTCTTATTTTACTGTGTGAAAGAAGTAGATTATAAATTACTTAAAAAATTTCAAAAACAGAACTTGTTACAACCAAAAACCAATGCAATTCCTTAATGTAGAATTTTTATTATTTTTAAATCTACATGATAACCATCCTGCTTTCACAAAGAATGTTAATGGACACCTTACATGTCTTGGCAGTCAGATAGTACGACCATATTATCAGTATTATCATTTGATATATGTTTTTTTTTATATGCAGTGGCATCATATTTAGTATCTCTTTACATTTTAAACAGTCTTTCTATCAACCTCTGCCGCATCACAGTCTAATTCCCTAACATACACTCTCATACACACACACTCACACTCACTGGCTAGGGGTAATTTTTGCCCTGTACAGTATGACAGTGGGGGAGGGTTGGGAGCAGAGCTTATTTGTCAATTTTCAGGCTCCAAAATCTTTTAAGCATGTATTACACGCATTGGAAGCCCTTCTTTCCAAATCCTGCATTTGCCACTGCACACTGATCAAAATCACCAAATATGGTACATTCTGAAGTGTACCCTCAAAACCTCACCCCTCATATAAAACACACAGCTGATTGTAAATAAACACTTTTGACAATTAATTTTTAACATTATAAAAAATATATAACAGAATAATGACATTACCTTATACCAGTGCTTGTTATTCCTTAATGAGTCATTCTTATTGAGATTTCTGGTTGTATATAATTGCATTTCATGTAGAGAATGTGCTATAGCATAAACCGACTTGTAAATTTGGTAAGTGGTTCCAAGATTATCTGTGTTGTATTTGAGGAGGCCAAGGTGACTTAATGTTACACTGTCACTGCAGTTGTGAAGTTTAAGGTTATAATAACACTTATAGATTGTGTTAAATGCAGAATTTGAAGTTAAACATTTTAGGTGCAGTGCAAAAATATGCTCCAGTAAAAGGTCGTCCGGGCGATTTTTATGACTGACCTCATCCAAGAATCTTTTCAAATCTGGGATATTTTTAGTGATCGGGGAAAATACAAAACTCCCATGCAAAAACATTTTCAATTTTGCAGATAAAATAATATTATTTGCACCTGCTGGTAAGATGTAAGTCTTCTCCTGACCAACGCTGCTAAATATTTCAATAAAATATAACATGGAAAATGAAAATGTCCCACAAACTACAACTATTTCTGAGGATGAATTGTCAAAAATCCTTCTGGTGTTATCTGAAAAATTTTGCATTTGGTTTACATCTTCATGTTCAATCTTAATAATGTACTCAATGCAGACTCCATGGATATAAGAGACTTTCTTTAACTCTTCACTGTGTTTCTCACCACCATAATCATCAGATGCAATAACACCGATCCAAGTCCAACCAAAATGTCTAAGTAACATAACAATGGCCAGATACTGGGTCTGGTCGCTGGGAAGTGTTTGGAAAAATGATGGATAGATTTGCTTGTTGGTGAGGATGAGATCTGTGGCTCCATAACTGATCTGAATAAAATAATCAGAAAAGGAAATGAAATGCAGTCAACTGATACTATAGTATTATAAGAAATAAAGGATATGTTTCAAAAATTAGTTGTCAGCTGAGAAGATTGTGGGAAGAAATTATTAGTTTCCTTATGTTAAATTGCAGGAATCTACACTGAAATTTCTTGGATATTTTCCAAGTCATGACTGTAGCAGCACCCCACAGCCATGGCAGACTGGTAATAATGAAGAGAGACGGGGAATTGCAAGTGCTGGTAGCATGAAGGAAATGTTTTTGAAGCCACATTTAGGCTTAATGACATGCAGTAGATGTGGTATGATGTTCCAGGATTTGGAAGGGGATGCAGATTAAAGGAGCGAAAGTTCCATTTTCAAAATAAACTTTCAGCTGCCTCTATTTTGAAAAAATTACTAATTAGAAGCTTTTTTTAAATGAATAGGTAAGTATACCAATTCATACCAATCCGTTCATTCATTCTGAAATATCCCTGCACATTTGTTGCCCCATCGCAGACCTGCTGCACCAACTGGACAGGACTGTATGGGGAGTTTTAGGGATAGGCTGCAGGGAGGGGATTCTAAGGGTCAGGCTGCAGGTAGGGGAGTTTAAGGTTAGGCTGTGGGAAGGAGAGTCTTAGGGATAGGCTGTGGAAAGTGGAGTCTTAGGGTTAGGCTGCGGGGCAAAGAGTCTTAGGGTCAGGCTGCGGGGAAGGGGTTCTTAGGGTCAGGCTGCAGAGAAGGGAAAGTTAGGGTTAGGGTAATGGAAGGGTGGGGTTAGGGTAATGGAATAGGGTAATTGAAGAGGAGAATTACCTCCATAGTACCTTCTTTCTTACGTGGATCAATTGCTTCTCCTCTGCAAGACAGAAGCAATCGATTTTGGATGGGAGTAATTGGCTCTATCAAAAAAGGGCCTTTTGCAGCAGTGACCCACACCTACTTGGGAGATGAGTGGGAAGATCATGAAGGTGATATTGAAAACCAGAAAAGTCAGAGAAGGCATCAGTAGGAGAGAGGTGTAGTCAGCTGTGGGATAGTGTTTGTAGAGATGAAGGTGGATTTTTGGGACAGATAACTATAGCTTTTCATCTCTGCAACATCGGACCCTTCCTCTTCTCAGATTGCCACTAAGACTCATCCACTGTTGTTATCTCATGCCTCAACTACATAGAAAAGTGAACTGGAAGTAGCCAATAACAAAACAGTAAACAATAGCATATAGACAACACGCTATAAACACAACAGACTACATTAAGAACTAAGCAGAAGTAACAGAACAACACTAGAAGCTTGAGCAAAAAAGGGATAAACCGAATATAAGTGAACACAGATTCATGCAACAGTAACACAGGATAATTAATTAATGACCAGCAGCCTGCTCAGAGAGAGGAAGGACTATATGAGCAGGATGACCTACAGCTGCACCTTGGGTCACTTATTTATATAGAGCCATAAATTGTTCCCAGCACTTTAAAAAGATTATTATTATTATTATTATTATTATTATTATACCCCGTTCAGATTGCCTCAAAATACCGGCTTTTTTGAAGAAAAAGCCGGCTGTAAAAAAAAAGCCGGCTTCTAAAGGCAATCTGAACAGGCAAATTTCAAAAAGCCAGCTACTGAAAGAACCAGAAGAAGGGTTTTAGCCGGGTCTGAACACCGGCTTTCAATAGCCGGGTTGGCGCGTTCAGACTGGGTTAAAAAGCCGGCTTTTTCACTGCAGCCGGCTTTTTCATCAAAAAAGCCGGTGTTTTCAGCTCAGTCTGAACGCACCAATTTTAAATCTCCAAAATTCTGGCAATCTGAACGTGGTATTATTATCGTTTATTTATAAGACGCCACATTAGACACTCAGATCAGTCCCTGCCCTTATTGAAACTACATACCAAGGTTTCCAACACATACACACATACATTGACATACACACATACATTGACACACACACACACACACACAGACTTGGGTTAATTAAGGCAGCAGTCGATTAACCTACTAAAAGCATGTTTTTGACATGTGTAACCCATACAGACACGGGGAGAACATGCAAATTCCACACAGGAGTCCTAGACCTAGTCCAAGAATCGAACTCGTAACCTCAGCGCTGTGAGGAAAAAGTGCTACTCACTGAGCCATTGTATTAAACCGAGGATATACACATCAACATAGTGTAAGAGTTCCCCTTCAAACTATACTCATTGCTGCACCCAAAACTATCTTCCTCGTTTCTTACTGCTCTTCCTCTGCCTTTCCTCACTGTCAAGCACTGCACTGGCTTCCTGTCCACTTTAAATTTAATTTCAAGTTCCTTACCTAAAAATCTATCCCCTCTTCCACTGCTCCCTACCTGTCCTCTCTATTCATACTCCCTTAAGCCCCTTCAGTCTGCAAATGACCATTGTCTCACTTCCCACCTCAATACCACCTCCCTCTCCCATGTCCAAGACTTCTCCTGTGCTGACACTAAATTCTGGTTTACGTTCACGGATTTACCCTGCGTTTGAGTTGGCTACTGCAGCCCTCAAAAAGGAGTGGGAGTCCATACTGATTAAATTTTCTATTGAACTATATTCAGTTCTAATAAAAATGATGAGATAATACTAACAAAAATTGAACAAGATATCTAAAACATTTGTGAATCTCTGAAACTATTTGAGACCATCAAATCTTTCCAATCAACATTTGCGGATCATAAAAGGGAAATTGAGAAAATTGACACTGAAATATCAGAGCGCAAAAGATCGAAATTTATAAGAGATAAGTGTGACTTCAATAACAATAGGATTTTTTACTTGGAAAACAAAAGAATAGAAAAGGGAAACCAGTTAGGACTCAGTTTTATAATCTCTCTAATTTAGAAGCAGAATCTAATGAGGAGTATTTAGAGTCCACAGGGGAAGCAATTCCCCCTCAACATTGTCTCAATCCTCTGTCACTTTTTTAAGAAAAAATAGTACAGTCAAGTAATCACACATTCAGGAAAAGATGGAGGATCAGGACGGGGCAAGGGAAAAAGAGGCAACAGAGGGAGGGGGTCTCTTAAGAGGCAACAAGCACTTCTGAATGAGCCAAATGGTGAATCTGATTCACTGCAAAATATCAATTTATCTCATCATGAATTGTCTGATGATCATATTATGTATTATCTCTGGGCCTTTCATTCTCACCCTCCATTAGTATAGATAGATTTTTAGTGGCAAAGGATTTGAATTAGTTCGTTCGCAAATTGATATTATGCAAAATGTTTGATAAAAAATATACAACATTTGCATCATACAGAATGACACACAATCTATGTTTGAGTCAGAGGACTTGGAAATAATGAGAAGTTTGGAGGATCTCTCAGAGGAGAATAGAGATATGGAGAAAAAACAATTGAAACTAAGATCTTCCTTTTTTACCAGACCTGTCAAAGTTTCCTATAATAGAGGTATTTTAAAAAGTTGTTTCTAATGATTTGAACAAATTGTATTTAGATACTCAAGCAAAGTACAAAAATCATAATCTATCCAAATTAGAACTGTTAGCTCTTCGGGATCTAGAGGGATGGAAGGCTGTTTTAATTAACCCCTCAGACAAAGGGGGAAACATCGTGGGTTGGCCCATTGAGGATTACATGCAGGAGGCCCTTAGGCAACTTCAGGATTCTGAGTGTTATTTGAAACTAACTCTTAATCCCATGGAAGATTTCCAAAAAATCTACATGAACCTCATCACGAGAGCTAAACAAATGGGAACAATTAATTCCACTGATTTCAAGTTCCTTGAATGTAGTCATCCTCGAATAGCAACACTATATCTCCTGCCAAAAGTGCATAAATGCAAAAAGAAACCACCAGGCAGACCAATCATGTCAGGCCAAGGATGTGTAACTGAACATGCCTCACAATTTGTAGATTTTCACCTAAGACCACTAGTGGCCATGTTACCATCATTTTTGAGGGACACTATGGATCTGTACGCTCTACACCAGTATTGTGCAAAGAGCAGGGATAAATGCAATTAAATACTTCTTATCTATGGGAAATTATGATGACTTTTGTACTTTTTTGTTGGAGTTATTGGAGTTCATTTTGACAAAAAATGTATTTCTCTTTAATAATTCATTTTATTTGCAGGTGAGGGGCACCGCCATGAACACAGCCTGCGCCCCTATCTACACAAACGCATAATCTCAGGTGGTGGGAGCAGGCTGTGGTGTTTACCGAACATACCACCCATGTCCTTTTGTGGCTTCAGTACATAGATGACATCTTTATCCTATGCTTTATGATTTCATTTTGCAGTAATAGGTCAGTAGGGTTCGTGCTTACAGTTTATAGAGTCTGTATCTTTCTTTACTGTTGGATATAATCCCGATGTAGTCCTTTTCTTCCTTTCTTTTCGCTTGGATCTGTCTACGTTATCTCACTCCTTCCCTTTTCTTCTTCAATCACCTCAGTCCTTGGGGAAAATGTAGACAGAGAAGATCTTTATGTAGTATTGAAAATACTTAGGTAATACCACTTCCTCTTATCCTACTCACACTTTAATTCTCTTGTTAGCTGATGAGACTATGGGGTCTTTTTCCACTTTCCTAAGGGTTCGCCTCCTCTCTCCTTATTCATGAAGGGGGATTCTCAAATAAAAGGAAAGGAAACACTCCCTCGTTTGATACCGTTATTTATGTATGATGTATATATTCACATAGGTATTAAACTCACATTTTTTCTATCTTGTGTAAATGCTTATCTTATTCCACATCGGTTCTCCTTTATTCTATTGAATGTTCACCTCCTCTCTCCTTGTTGCCCAAAATGTGTACCTCAGATGCAAGAAGAAAACCTTGTGTGGTAATGTTTACATGTGACACATATGTATATAGGTATTCAACTCACACTTCTTCTATCTTGCATCAATGCTTGTCACACTTTGCATCAATTCTGGTCCTCAAATAGGAAAAGAGAAGAATCGCCCTTGTGCAATATTGTTATTCAGGTAAGTAATATCATAAGGTAGCTAACTCACACTTTCTGTGTCTTGTAAGTCTAGCGTGTTCTATTGTCTTTTTCCCTTTGTGCTCCTCCAACTCCGTCTCTTCCAAAAAAACACAAATACAACTCTCCGTGTGCAGTATTACAGACACATAAAGATCATCTCATGTTCTTCACTACTCACACAGTCCTCATCTTGCTTCTGAGCGTCTAAGTGTGGTCTTTTCTCCAAGTCCTTGTCACGTTCCCGGGTTGGTTAGGACCGGGTGTGGGTGGTTGGACAGAAGCTGCGTAAATGAAGCTGGGTGGCTTTAAATAATGATGGTGCATAGGCAGCTAGGTACGGTAGAACAGGATTGGAGCTGCCGAACAGACAGGTTGGTAGATAGATCTGGCAGGATGCAGGTAGGTCTGACAGACTGTAGATAGGCCTGGCAGGATGCAGGTAGGTCAGGCAGACTGCAGGCAGGTTGCAGGTAGGTCAGACAGACTGCAGGCAGGTTTGACAGACTGTAGGTAGATCTGGCAGGATTTGGCAGACTGTAGATAGGTCTGGCAGGATGCAGGTAGGTCAGGCAGACTGCAGGCAGGTTGCAGGTAGGTCAGACAGACTGCAGGCAGGTTTGGCAGACTGTAGATAGGTCTGGCAGGATGCAGGTAGGTCAGGCAGACTGCAGGCAGGTTGCAGGTAGGTCAGACAGACTGCAGGCAGGTTTGGCAGACTGTAGATAGGTCTGGCAGGATGCAGGTAGGTCAGGCAGACTGCAGGCAGGTTGCAGGTAGGTCAGACAGACTGCAGGCAGGTTTGACAGACTGTAGGTAGATCTGGCAGGATGCAGGTAGGTCTGACAGACTGTAGATAGGCCTGGCAGGATGCAGGTAGGTCAGGCAGACTGCAGGTAGGTTGCAGGTAGGTCAGACAGACTGCAGGCAGGTTTGGCAGACTGTAGATAGGTCTGGCAGGATGCAGGTAGGTCAGGCAGACTGTAGGCACGATGCAGGTAGGAGATATCCAGCAGCTTAGACAGGGAAACAGGAACCAGGCTCCAACGTGGAAGACAACGAAGTTCTGGCAATGAGCCACAGCTGACAGGGGTTTAAATAGCCCGCCCCTGCAGCTGATTGGCTCCTCCGTCACATGCTCCCCTGGCCTGCTTCAGGATTGGCCGCGGGAGTCATGTGACGTTTTCCAAGATGGCGGCGCCCAGCGCTCCACGCGGACGCCGGAGAACGCCGCAGACCCCGCCGCTGGAACAGCCTGACAGCCCGGAGGGAGAAGACTGAAGCAAGAAGCCTTCTAACCGGGTAAGTAGCGCGGCCTCTGCCGCGTGATGTGACAGTCCTGCTTCACTGGATGTTCCGTGTCCACCGCTCGATGTGTGTAGAAAGGAAAATATATTTTTTGCACTCCTCTAATATTAATATAATAACCAATATGGAGGGATTATAAAACCTTACAGCCACTTTCCGTTTTTCTTATGTATGGGGCTTAAACACTAGGTCCTTCTTGAAGTTCTATGTCTTTTATTTCATACAAAGAGTGCATTCAAATTCCAATTAAAAAATCTTTAAAATACATATATTTCACACAGAGATTCCTTTTTCTTCTTCTCTATTTCTCAGGGAACCCTGTCCCCTAACATAAGGGGATTCCTACCCTTATCTGCCAATAATTTGCAAACCACTCCTGTCCTCAAAGATGGAATACTTAAATCTCCTCAAACACCGGATAGGTAAAGGGCCCAAAACCTCAAATCACGGCAGAGGGTGAGGAAGAAAATGGATGCAGCAAATGACAAGGGCCTGCACTGACCTGTCCAACGCGTTTCAAACAGTCTCCTGTTCTTTTTCAAAATAAGAAAAACAGAACGTGGCTGTAAGGTTTTTTAATCCCTCCATATTGGTTATTATATTAATATTAGAGGAGTGCAAAAATATATTTTCCTTTCTACACACATCGAGCGGTGGACACGGAACATCCAGTGGAGCAGGACTTGGAGAAAAGACCACACTTAGACGCTCAGAAGCAAGATGAGGACTGTGTGAGTAGTGAAGAACATGAGATGATCTTTATGTGTCTGTAATACTGCACACGGAGAGTTGTATTTGTGTTTTTTTGGAAGAGACGGAGTTGGAGGAGCACAAAGGGAAAAAGACAATAGAACACGCTAGACTTACAAGACACAGAAAGTGTGAGTTAGCTACCTTATGATATTACTTACCTGAATAACAATATTGCACAAGGGCGATTCTTCTCTTTTCCTATTTGAGGACCAGGATTGATGCAAAGTGTGACAAGCATTGATGCAAGATAGAAGAAGTGTGAGTTGAATACCTACATACATATGTGTCACATGTAAACATTACCACACAAGGTTTTCTTCTTGCATCTGAGTTACACATTTTGGGCAACAAGGAGAGAGGAGGTGAACATTCAATAGAATAAAGGAGAACCGATGTGGAATAAGATAAGCATTTACACAAGATAGAAAAAATGTGAGTTTAATACCTATGTGAATATATACATCATATATAAATAACGGTATCACACGAGGGATTGTTTCCTTTCCTTTTATTTGAGATTCCCCCTTCACGAATAAGGAGAGAGGAGGCGAACCCCTAGGAAAGTGGAAAAAGACCCCATAGTCTGATAAGCTAACAAGAGAAATAAAGTGTGAGTAGGATAAGAGTGTCACGTTCAAGGGATTAGTGGGATCTGTTCCGGGCTTCAGGGAATAAGACAGTTGAGATGGTGTAAATTGAAAGTTAGCCGGTTTAATGATGACAGCTGCATACAGAAATGAACAGTAAATAATAACAGTAAACAGTCTTGAAATCAAAGTGTGCAGAGGGGCAAAGGGCAATGGAGGTGCACGTGGTTTGAAAAAGTCCTTGAGTAGGTGGGACACACGGGCAGGTGTGGCAAGGTTACTGAGTGGGACTTGGAAAGGTGATTGAGACCTGGAGAGCAGGAGTTGAGTAGCAAGTTGGATCCAGATAGCTGTAACTGAAGAGCTGGAGTGGAGTAGCAGGTTGGTAAAACTGTATAGCAACAGTGAGTTGAAACAGATACAAGGCAGACTTG
>WWET01006328.1:61598-71887 GCA_011038615.1 Limnodynastes dumerilii
TGCTCCAAGCTATACATGTTTAGTTCCTCTAGCCTTTCTTGGTATGATTTGTTACAAAGGCCATGCACCATTTTAGTTGCTCTTCTTTGCACAGTCTCTAATGTATTTATGTCTTTCTGGTTGAACAGTGTATGCGTAGTAACTTTTTTTCACGCAATCTACCTTGGATTTAGGCACTGATTTCTAAATCGGACTTAGTGACATACGTACGGAGGAGCGTGGTTGACTTCCATATGTGCGAACTTACAAGAAAGTGGGCAGGGTGAGGCAATTAAATGGCCTTTTGAGGGTGTGGTTAGTAAAGTACTCACGTACGCAAGAAAAATACGCACCTAACTACACACGTAGAGTAAAGGTTTCCCTATGGACGTGTAAGTCACTGAAAATCCGTCCATGCAAGGTGAGTATCATGGGTGTTGCCTTTCAACACACGTGTGTATATTTGCGTATTTTATACACACAGATCTCTGAATCCGGTCCAATGTTTTTATACATTTGAGATTGGCAAGGTACACTGTGCCTATATCATCTGCAGTACAAAGGGACATGCCACTTCAGCCACATACTACTGTACATTCAGTGATAAGCCCCTATGACTGCATTCCCTGGTGGGACCCTTCATGCCCCAGTCCGTAGCTTACAACAAAGGTGGCATGTGGTGTCACTGAGCGTTGTGATCCTGCTTTAGTATGACTAGGTAAAAAAAAAAGAAATTACATTGAATCAAAAGTGATCCTGCTATGACTAGGTAAAAAAAAAAGAAATTACATTGAATCAAAATCTTCCTATATTCACAAGTAAGAATTGCTATTGTTTGCAGAAAACATGATGAATCAATCAGCTCTAGTGCCTAATGTCTGCGATGTGCTTTTCTTAGTATACTACTTTTTGAATTCAGATCTGGTCTGACCAATATAATATAACATTTTGGGTAAAATATGCAAACCAAAATTCCAGTATTTGAGGATAATATTGCAAATATCTCTACAAGCACTGAGTTTTTTCCAGTAACGCTCATATAGGCTGGGATGAAAGACACCCAGACACTGCAGAACACCAGCATGCTGAAAGTGATGTATTTGGCTTCATTAAAACTATCTGGTAAATTTCTGGCCAGGAAAGCCACAATGAAGCTCACGGCAGCGAGAAGTCCCATGTAACCCAGGGTCATGGAAAATGCTAGAATTGAACCTTCATTACACTGTAGAATTATTTTGTCAGTATAAGTATAAGTGTTCATTTCTGGATATGGAGGAGAAATACAGAGCCAGACGATGCTAATTAAAATTTGTATAAATGAACAAAAAAAAACCACACAGTTTGTAATTCTTACTCCAATGAATTTTTTCCAGGAGCTTTTGGGTTTGGTGGCTGTGAAAGCCATGCAGACCATTATAGTCTTGGCCAGAATACAAGAGATGGCTATGGAAAAGATGGTCCCAAAGGAGATATGACGAAGCATGCATGTGACATGTACAGGACGACCTGGAAACAGGAGTACACAGAGGAAACTCAACATGATGGAGACCAGGAGAATAAAACTTAGGTTTCTATTATTGGCTTTGATGATTGGAGTGTCCCGGAATAAAATGAAGATGACCAGGATCATCAAGGTTTTTAAAAAAAATATTACAGACAAAATGACTTCAATCATTGCCAAATGGTCATTCTTGTAGGATAGGTATTCAACGGGTTTTGATGCACACTGGTTCTTGTGATTTGGCCATTGGTCTTCTGGGCACTTATGGCATGAAGTTTTGTCTAGAAAAAGAGTAAAAAGTGGTCAAAGTTCTCCAATTATAGAAGATGATTCAATACTTCTTCTTTACTAATAAAACAAAATTTAATATGCGCTCTCCAAAGAAGTCCTAGGTATATAAATAAATATTGACTTTAGCAGCTTAACCTGGAATGACAAGTCCGCGAAAATAGAAAGTAGAAATAGATGGAAGCGCTTAAACGTCAATAGAAAAAAATTACTTTTTATTAATATAATAAAAAATTCCACATATAAATAAAAATAACAATCATCCAAAACTGCCTGTGTGACAATAACGTCAATAGGAATGGTACAATAACATTTATAACTTCCAAAATGTATGAGATGACAAAAATATAGGGAGAATCATCTTAAGACATGTTAGTAGAATATCCAAATATAAACGGATCCCAATAATCCTATAAAAGCTAAGATGAAATTCCAATCAGGAAGCAGGGAATATAATAACAGACTTTAGCTATAAATAGAGCAGGTGGTGTGCGCTGTTGTAATCCACTATCCAGAAGGAAGGAAGATTAGAATCCTCACTTACATTTCGGAGCACCATATCAGTGTTCCAGGGATCGATTGCTTTGCCTCTTCGACAGAGAAGCAATCGTTTTCCCAGCCAGTGTGATATGGTTACACCAATACCTCTTTAATACAGTACAGTCAATGTTGAGTAGTTTACCTGTGTTATTGGAAACTTCTCCCTCTGAGCACTGAACACATTCAAAACAACACCTATGGGTCCCTCTCTTTATTACTCTTCTGTAACCGGAAGCACAGTCTGTAGAACATACAGACACAGGGATCTAGAAGACAAACAGCCAAACTGCTAAATATTGTCAGTGGCAGTTTACAAGATGAACAATTCTAAACCAATATAGACTTTATAAAACCTTTTATGCAGTGTGATGAACTCTGTTGCTCAGATGAGAATTCTGGTCAATGTTGATGTGAACTGATTTATATCTGAAATTTTAGTGTGAAAAATAACAAGCTCTTTCATGAAACTATAAATACCATTTTTTCAAATAGAGTAATTGGCCCAGATTCTAAGTTAAGTATGGCAGGGGACAAACAGAAGTCATTTGCGTAAGTCCGCTGTCTTGGAACATCTGTGCATGCGCGCAGCAGATGTTATGCATGCATATTTACTGACGTGCGTAACTTTGTTACGTACAATAGTAATTACGCATAAGGGGCAGACTCAGCATTTATGATGGTCGTATTCCCGCCATATAGGCAAGGATAGCCATGTAAATGAGGGATCAGGGGTGGGGATGCCCCATTACAACTAGCTCTGTGGCTGTACGGCTGCAGACACAGTCATAAAAACTTAAGGTAGGAATTTACTACCGTCAGCATGGAGAGCAGGGGGCGTCCACTCCCCGCTACGTGTGCGTACCTATGGACCCCCGCACGCATGTAAAGCCTGCGGGGTTCTGGATCTGGGCCATTATCTCAAGGGAACGGTAAAAAAAAAACGTGCCTATTTCTAAGTGCTGCGCTAATGCGCACGCATAGTAAATATTTTCCGCTATCTACGTAGCGCTTCGTTATGTAGATTGCGTACATGCGGTCTTTTACATATCACTCATATATCATTTTGCGTCACATCTCCTCTCCCGTGATTTTTCTATTTTCATTACCATGCAGTCATCAAAATGGCCATATCCTATAGGTCCTCAATAAAGCCTATTGATAAAGACTCTTAACCTATCCAAACCTCTCAGAGCAAGATCAGCTTGCACTTACCTGTCCCCTTCTCATTCCCTATTTTTAACTCTAAGACTGTGTGCAACAGGTGAAACTTGCCTTCAATGCAACATAGATTTTCCAGAGGCAACTTTTTTCAAACCCTACATATGATCCAATAACTATAGGCGCGTTTTGCTTTTCATGTGGGATGGACTTTTTGTCATAGCATTACCACTATGTATATATCTTCTTCAACTGTACCCCAAACAACACTAACCTGACCGTGTTTCCAAAATTTCGGAACTCGGTTGACAATGAGGTTGCCTCCTCCATGAGATGAAGCATTAAAATACCCAACTTTTTGGAACTCAACTTCCCTATAGCTAAAGACAGCATAATTATGAATTTCATAAAACGTGGACATTTCACCTCTGGCATTAAAGGAAACGTCTTCTCCTGTGGGATCTTGAAAATGAACTCTTCTTAAAAAGTACTGAAAGAAGGAAAGAAAAGCCAATTTTATCTACAGATAACTAAAATCACTAATGTTAAAGAAGAACATACTCCAGATTCATTCATTCATGAACTTCAGAAGTTTATATTATTTATGGCGTACAATAAGATAGATTAATAGTTATAATAGATTAAGTTAATATGGAGAATTATTAGGAACAAAGTAATATTATAAGATTGAGAATAATCTATGAAAAGCAGGTTCAAAAGAATAAATATGTGGAAAAGATGTATCTGTAGAGTTAGGAATTGTACACTTTTGTAAAGAGATCACTGGAGGATACAGTACATGGGTGAGGAATGATAAGGAATAATCATTAAATGGCAGAGGGCGATGATAGTGAACAAGTATGGGTGCTACAAAACTCTGGATGAAGATGGGGTCCATACACAAATTGTCATTCTTGCATAAGGATTCAAAGCAGCAGGCTAAAGTTATTAAACTGTAAATGTTGCCCATAGCAACCATTCAGATTCTAGCTCTCACTTTCCCATTACATACTAGAGAATTCCAGCTAGAATTTGATTGGCTGCTATGGGCAACATCTCCAATTTTCCTTTTGAGAAGTTTAGTAACTTTAGCCTCCTGTGTAAAATTGAGTTATTGTATGAAGAATGGAAGATAAATGAGAAAATATTTAAAACAGGTTAAAAGTCGAATTAGAAGATAATCAGTATGGGGTAGATTTAAAGTTGCAAATAATTCAGTTGTAATTTGCAAATAAACATGGACGCCAAGCTTTTCATACGCTTCTTTAGCGAGCCCATCCAGCTTCAGCTGTGTGTGGTCAGGAAGGTGCAAAGCATACAAGATGTATACCTAAAGCTGTTTATTTCCATTTTTAAAATCAGGTGTGAGATGAATAATGATGTCAACACTGCACTTTGCACAACACCTCTTTGGTTCCAAGGTGGAGCTCAGGAACTCAAGAAGATCAAACAGGGCTTGATTCACACATTTTTCATACTCAATAAGCAAAATCACCAAATATGGTACGTTCTGAAGTATACCCTCAAAACCTCAGAATAATGACATTACCTTATACCAGTGCTTGTTATTCCTTAATGAGTCATTCTTATTGAGATTTCTGGTTGTATGTAATTGCATTTCATGTAGAGAATGTGCTATAGCATAAACCGACTTGTAAATCTGGTAAGTGGTTCCAAGATTATCTGTGTTGTATTTCAGGTGGCCAAGGTGACTTAATGGTACACTGTCACTGCAGTTGTGAAGATCAATGTTATATTGAGCCTCAATGATTGTGTTAAATATAGAGTTTGACGTTAAACAGTTCATCTGCGTTGCATAAATAAGCTCCAGTAAAAGGTCATCCGGGCGATTTTTATGACTGACCTCATCCAAGAATCTCTTCAGATCTGGGATATATTTAGTGATCGGGGAAAATACAAAACTCCCATGCAAAAACACTTTCAATTTTGCAGATAAAATAATATTATTTGCACCTGCTGGTAAGATGTAAGTCTTCTTCTGACCACCGCTGCTAAATATTTCAATAAAATATAAAATGGAAAATGAAAATGTTCCACAAACTACAACTATTTCTGAGGATGAATTGTTAAATATCCTTCTGGTGTTATCTGAAACATTTTGCATTTGGTTTACATCTTCATGTTCAATCTTAATAATGTACTCAATGCAGATTCCATGGCTTGTGGTGACTTTCTTTAACTCTTCAGTGTGTTTTTCACCACCATAACCATCAGATGCAATGACACCAATCCAAGTCCAGCCAAAATGTCTAAGTAACATAACAATCGCCAGATACTGGGTCTGGTCGCTGGGAAGTGTTTGGAAAAATGATGGATAGATTTGCTTGTTGGTGAGGATGAGATCTGTGGCTCCATAACTGATCTGAATAAAATAATCAGAAAAGGAAATGAAATGCAGTCAACTGATACTATAGTATTATAAGAAATAAAGGATATGTTTCAAAAATTAGTTGTCAGCTGAGAAGATTGTGGGAAGAAATTATTAGTTTCCTTATGTTAAATTGCAGGAATCTACACTGAAATTTCTTGGATATTTTCCAAGTCATGACTGTAGCAGCACCCCACAGCCATGGCAGACTGGTAATAATGAAGAGAGACGGGGAATTGCAAGTGCTGGTAGCATGAAGGAAATGTTTTTGAAGCCACATTTAGGCTTAATGACATGCAGTAGATGTGGTATGATGTTCCAGGATTTGGAAGGGGATGCAGATTAAAGGAGCGAAAGTTCCATTTTCAAAATAAACTTTCAGCTGCCTCTATTTTGAAAAAATTACTAATTAGAAGCTTTTTTTAAAGAATAGGTAAGTATGCCGATTCATTCCGAGTAGTAAGAGTATATACATTCCATCAAACACCTTTTTGACAGGTACCACGCCCCTTTTAGGGTCAGGCTGCAGAGAAGGGAAAGTTAGGGTTAGGGTAATGCAAGGGTAGGGTTAGGGTAATGGAAGAGGAGAATTAGGGTATGGATTAGGGTAAGGGTTGGGATTACATTCATACTTACCATTTGCCATAGTACCTTCTTTCTTACGTAGATCAATTGCTTCTCCTCTGCAAGACAGAAGCAATCGATTTTGGATGGGAGTAATTGGCTCTATCAAAAAAGGGCCTTTTGCAGCAGCGACCCACACCTATTTGGGACATGAGTGGGAAGATCATGAAGGTGATATTGGAAACCAGCAAAGTCAGAGAAGGCATCAATAGGAGAGAGGTGTAGTCAGCTGTGGGATAGTGTTTGTAGAGATGAAGGCGGATTTTTGGGACAGATAACTATAGCTTTTCATCTCTGCAACATCGGACCCTTCCTCGTCTCCGATTGCCACTAAGACTCTCATCCACTGTTGTTATCTCATGCATCAACTACATAGAAAAGTGAACTGGAAGTAGCCAATAACAAAACAGTAAACAATAGCAAATAGACAACACGCTATAAACACAACAGACTACATTAAGAACTAAGCAGGAGTAACAGAACAACACTAGAAGCAGGAGCACAAAAGGGATAAACCGAATATAAGTGAACACAGATGCAAACTGAAATCATGATAACAGATTCATGCAACAGTAACACAGGACAATTAATTAATGACCAGCAGCCTGCTCAGAGAGAGGAAGGACTATATGAGCAGGATGACCTACAGCTGCACCTTGGGTCACTTATTTATATAGCGCCATAAATTGTCCGCAGCACTTTACAAACAATATTATTATTATTATTATTATTATTATTATCGTTTATTTATAAGACGCCACATTAGACACTCACATCAGTCCCTGCCCCTATTGAAACTACATACCAAGGTTTCCAACACATACACACATACACTGACACACACACACAGACTTGGGTTAATTAAGTCAGCAGTCGATTAACGTACTAAAAGCATGTTTTTGACATGTGTGACCCATACAGACATGTGGAGAACATGCAAATTCCACACAGGAGTCCTTGACCTAGTCCAAGAATCGAACTTGTAACCTCAGCGCTGTGAGGAAAAAGTGCTACTCACTGAGCCACTGTATTAAACCGAGGATATACACATCAACATAGTGTAACAGTTCCCCTTCAAACTATACTCATTGCTGCACCCAAACCTATCTTCCTCCTTTTCTCACTGCTCTTCCTCTGTCTCTCCTCACTGTCAAGCTCTGCTCTGGCTTCCTGTCCACTTTAAATTTAATTTCAAGTTCCTCACTTATAAAGCTATCTCCTCTTCCACTGCTCCCTACCTGTCCTCTCTATTCATACTCGCTTAAAGCCCCTTCAGTCTGCAAATGACCATTATCTCACTGCCCACCTCAATACCACCTCCTTCTACCATGTCAAATTCTGGCACATAAACTCCCACAGTCTATTTGTCTATCCCCCACCCTGCAAGCCTTCAAACGTAACCTCAAAACCCACATGTTCTGCCTAGTCTAGTCTACCTAGTGTCTTTTCTTCCTCCTTTCCTTACCACACCTCACTTATCCCCTTCAATCCTTCCTTCCTCCCTCCATATCTATTTGTTAGTTTGCCTCTAAGTTTGCATGTAAGCTTTTATGAGCAGACCCTCTATCCTCATGTCAACCTCTCTTCTTCCCCTTTCCAGTTTACCACTACTCCCCATTCTTCCGCCCCCTGCTTTCTCTGCACCTCCCTCTCCTCTCACAATACATTTTGTATCACATTTTGTTTCACAGTCTCATCACTTCTTACCATGTATATTGTTTAATTTGTTTGCTATATTTTACCCTGTTTTACCCTTAGTATTAATTTAACTTGTATGTTTATCTGGAAAATGCTGATTGCAAGGACGAGTTGTTATTTAAGAGATTATTAACAACACAAACTAAAACAGGTTGGAATTTATCTTCCAATAACAATAATAATTATTTTCAACACAAAATTTCTCCAAGAGGTTTACGGTCACGGATTTTCCCTGCCTTTGAGTTGGCTACTCCAGCCCCCAAAAAGGAGTGGGAGTCCATACTGATTAAATGTTCTATTGAACTATTATCAGTTCTAATAAAACATGATGAGATAATACTAACAAAAATTGAACAAGATATCTAAAAAATTAGTGAATCTCTGAAACAATTTGAGAACATCAAATCTTTCCAATCAACATTTGTGGATCATAAAAGGGAAATTGAGAAAATTGACATTGAAATATCAGAGCGCAAAAGATCAAAATTTATAAGAGATAAGTGTGACTTCAATAATAATAATAGGATTTTTTACTTGGAAACAAAAGAATAGAAAAGGGAAACCAGTTAGGACTCAGTTTTATAATCTCTCTAATTCAGAAGCAGAATCTAATGAGGAGGAATTAGAGTCCTCAGGGGAAGCAATTCAAAATCAAGGCAGCTCCCCCTCAACATCGTCTCAATCCTCTGTCACTTTTTAGGAAAAAATAGTACAATGGCAAACAGTCAAGTAATCACACATTCAGGAAAAGATGGAGGATCAGGACGGGGCAATGGAAAAAGAGGCAACAGAGGGAGGGGGTCTCTAAGAGGCAACAAGCACTTCTGAATGAGCCAAATGGTGAATCTGATTCCCTGCAAATTATCAATTTATCTCATCATGAATTGTCTGATGATCATATTTATGTATTATCTCTGGGCCTTTCAGTCTCGCCCTCCATTAGTATAGATAGATATTTAGTGGAAAAGGTTTTGAATTTGTTTGTTCGCAAATTGATATTATGTAAAACGTTTGATAAAAAAGATACAACATTTGCATCCGTACAGAATGACACACAATCTACGTTTGAGTCAGAGGACTTGGAAGCATTGAGAAGTTTGGAGGATCTCTCAGAGGAGAATAGAGATATGGTGATATGGAGAAAAAACAACTGAAACTAAGATCTTCCTTTTTTACCAGACCTGTCAAAGTTTCCTATAATAGAGGTATTTTAAAAAGTTGTTTCTAATGATTTGAACAAATTGTATTTAGATACTCAAGCAAAGTACAAAAATCATAATCTATCCAAATTAGAACTGTTAGCTCTTCGGGATCTAGAGGGATGGAAGGCTGTTTTAATTAACCCCTCAGACAAAGGGGGAACCATCGTGGGTTGGCCCATTGAGGATTACATGCAGGAGGCCCTTAGGCAACAGGATTCTGAGTGTTATTTGAAACTAACTCTTAATCCCATGGAAGATTTCCAAAAAATCTACATGAACCTCATCACGAGAGCTAAAGAAATGGGAACAATTGATTCCACTGATTTCAAGTTCCTTGAATGTAGTCATCCTCGAATAGCAACACTATATCTCCTGCCAAAAGTGCATAAATGCAAAAAGAAACCACCAGGCAGACCAATCATGTCAGGCCAAGGATGTTTAATTGAACATACCTCACAATTCGTAGATTTTCACCTAAGACCACTAGTGGCCATGTTACCATCTTTTTGAGGGACACTATGGATCTGTTGGTGGGGATAATATTCTACCGACATGTAACGTCAAGCCGCTCTACACTAGTATTGTGCAAAGAGCAGAAATAGATGCAATTAAATACTTCTTATCTATGGGAAATTATGATGACTTTTGTACTTTTTTGATGGAGTTATTGGAGTTCATTTTGACAAAAAATGTATTTCTCTTTAATAATTCATTTTATTTGCAGGTCAGGACCACCACCATGGGCACAGCCTGTGCCCCCATCTACACAAACTTTATTTCAGGTGGTGGGAGCAGGCTGTGGTGTTTACAAAAGCCCATGAGGAATATACCACCCGTGTCCTCATGTGGCTTCAGTACATAGATGACATCTGTATATTATGGCAAGGTGACCCCTCCCTGCTTTATGATT
>WWET01006329.1:0-23891 GCA_011038615.1 Limnodynastes dumerilii
CAGTCCCATTGTACAGTGATTTGGTGGACAGTCTCATTGTACAGTGGTTTAGTGGACAGTCCCATTATACAGTGGCTGAGGAGAGGGGAACCAGTCAGACTCGTCCATATCTTTGCCTGGTCTTATATCGTGCTACCGTTATACAGTATAATAGCTTAAAGCTGATCACTTAATATCTATAGACATCACAGAATACTGACATAAATGATATTATTATATTATCACCATATGATACAGTGAGGAATAATCTTCCCAATTCCTCTTTCTCCAGAATGTAATATGAGGTTCCCCCAAGCCAGAGCAACACGGAGAGGATATGAGATATGGGACCAGATTTACTAAGCTGCGATAGAAAAAAGTGGAGATGTTGCTCATAGCAACCAATCGGATTCTAGCTGACATTCTCTGGTATGTAATAGTGATAGCTAGAATCCGATTGGTTGCAACACCTCCACTTTTCCTATCCGGCAGCTTAGTAAATTAAGCCCATGGTTCAATTCTGTTTCCCCCTCCTATCAATTCAAGCAGGGGGGTTCCCAGATTTACTAACACCTTGGGTTTTGTCTGTTGTTGATTTTTCCCATTGTTTAATTGACCTCTGTCACACATGAGCACCATATACATTTCTTTTCTGGTCCAAGGGAATTAACATCCAGTATGGCATTTCCGGTGTCTGATACTTAAGAACCCTGACCCGGAATCACATTCCCTCCAGCATTTTTTTAATAGAAAATCTGTATACCTGGGTGGGGGGTGTCTGTGAAGGGGGCATGACATGTCCTGTGAAGGGGTGTGGCTTTAATCTGCTCTCATTTACATGTGTGATAAGGTATAAAATCTCATTTTACACCTTATCATATGAGCTAAGAACTCACAGGAGAGGGTCCTGTCACTATAGTATCACAGGAGAGGGTCCTGTCACTATAGTATCACAGGAGAGGGTCTGGTCACTATAGTATCACAGGAGAGGGTCCCGTCACTATAGTATTACAACGTCTGACGATCATTAAAGGTATGGAACTATAATATTTGTTTGTTTTTTTAAATAGGCCCCTTAGTATTTAACATTGTTTATACTTAACTCATAGTAAAACAGCTAGCAAAAAAAGCTTACAAGGTAACCACTGTGTATACTGGCACACATTATTAACACAACCTTTATTGGAGATAAGCGGCTATTTGTCAATACTAAAATGTTACCATTCTGCCAATTGTCTCCCACAAAAGTTTAGTGGCCTCAGATGAATTCAGCCAGTGGGAAGCTGATGATAATATATAGAGACGACAGAGGGGGAATTTCAGTAGTGGTGACTTGTGACCCAAGATGCATCTTATTCTGGTGTCCCTCTGTCTGGCCATCTTCGATTTCACTGTTACATCAGCAACAGAACCGTAAGACTTATATTTGATTATATAAATGATGTATTATAAAAGAGAGTTAAAGATCAGTTATGTACATTTGTAATGCACTAGCAAATTCTATGTAATAAAACATAATGCATTTTCACCTAAGTATAATCTTTAGGTAACATTAATACCGGGCAACTTCTGGCATCTTGTCTTTATACAATATCATTTACTGCACACATCAGAAAAATGTGACGATCAGCAAATATTCTTACTTTTATATACTGTACATACATTTAAAGACCAGTACCATGGTTGTGATGGGTTTACATTTACTGCATAACTTCCAACATTTTTTAATGGATAATCGGTACACATGGAGGGCGTGGCTTTTCCCGGGAATGGGCTGGGCATTAATCTGCTCTCATATGCATGTATAATAAGGTGTAAAATCTCATTTCATTCTACATCATATGAGCTAAGAACTCACAGGAGAGGGTCTGTCACTATAGTGTCACAGGAGAGGGTCTGTCACTATAGTGTCACAGGAGAGGGTCCTGTCACTATAATATCACAAGAGAGGGTCCCGTCGCTATAGTGTCACAGGAGAGGGTCTTCTCAATAAAGTACAACAAGAGAGGGTCCTGTCACTATAGCAGAGTGTAGGAGTCTGTCCCCGCAGCTTTGCTCTAGTGATCAGAAGCTGCAGGACTGGAAGGTGAGTATAGAGGGAGGGAACTTCTGAGTCAGACTCCAGTACAATTTTAGCTGCTACAGACCATTAAAAACATTTACTTTACCTGCTAAATAGATACAATTGAAGGGTCTTAATGACCGCATATACGCAATCTACGTAAGGAAAACATACATAGATTACATAAAAAATACTACTACACATGCGCAGTAGTAAAAAACGCTAAACTCTGGACGTATATGCTATACGTTTGATAGTCTGAATATGGTCCATATGGTTCACCTACTTATAGCTATGGTTTTTGCCATTCAATACAAGACTTTCAACAGTATCAATATAGCCTTTTGTTTTACTTATCTGTGTTTAATTTCAATGTAAGAATAATGTTACTTTTTTTTTTTTTTTAATGTTCGGCTTATTTATACTAGTATGTATAATTTCTGTTGTTTGGTAATTTAAGCTTAAAAAAAAAACATTTTATTGAATATTTTAAAAACAACCATGTCTAGCAAATCCTTTTTGCTGGATTTTATTTTTTGCAAGTATCTTTTTTAATTTTTCCCCCTTTTTTTGGGTTGTTTTCTGTTTTCACTTCTTCAAATATTTAATAGATAGTCTAAAAATACAAAGGCATGCTAGTTAATAAATTTATTAAAGTTAACCAGCAATGTCTGTGTTGCTAAACGTTTGACTGAATCTCTACTAAAAATAAGTCCCCAAATTCACGCACAATTCAAAGGCCATAAACTTGGTACTTTCCTATTTTTACGTATGACATACTGATCTAAGGAAAAACACAATCGAGTATGTGGGTGTGGTTAGCTGCAGCTGCTATCCTTGAATCACACTTGCGTATAATTGTAATGCGTATTTTTAACTAAGTTTGCAATTTCTATCTTAAGTGTGAACACGGTCCAAAATTATTATTTATTGTTATTATCGTTTATTTATAAGGTGCCACAAGGTGTCCGCAGCGCCATACAAAATACAACAAAAAAATACAGACATACAGGACAGGGATGGACGGCATAGTACATAGTAATATATAGTACAGACATACAGGACAGGGATGGACAGCATAGTACATAATAATATACAGTACAGACATACAGGACAGGGATGGACAGCATAGTACATAATATAATACAATATAAATATAAAAGTATCACAAAAATACAATAAAGTGAAGCAGACACAGACAGCAAGGCAAAATGCGAGGTGCCAAGCTTGGCAAATCAGGAAGGAGGGGATAGAGCGCAGTGAGAGGTGGAGAGGGAGCAACCAGGTGGGGACAGGGTAAAAGGGTAGCAGAGGGGGCAAGAGGTTACAAATTGGGGAAGTGGTGGAGGAGGGAACAACACTAGGACTGAGGGCCCTGCTCAAGTGAGCTAGGCCATGATCAGTGACCAGGGCTTGAGAAAGTAATACGTCTGGGGACACACCCATCACGCTAACCTCCTCTTCGCTGTCCCTGCAGCCTGCCGCAGACCGCTTGGGAATGGGTACTTACTAGCCTTTAGCTATAGCACCCGTTCATTATCAGAATATTCATAATATGACCGATTTCAACACCAATGGAGCTGCAATTCAGCCGTTGGTTGTATCTGTGTCAAAACGGGGAAACAAATAAGGCTTAGGGTTACCAAAAAACAAAAATAGTTGGGTAGCGGGTATGTATTTGCATGATATGTAAAGTAGTACTTGAGCCGATCCCATAGCCGGTAACTGGAACTCCACCAAAAAAAAAAGTTGAGAACCGCTGTTTCAGAGAGTGCTTTTGTGTGCCCGCCTTTTATTATGCAACCAACTACATATGGATGAGACTGAAGCTAAATTAAGCCAGCAACAACAATAATACATAGACAGTAATGTCTAAATCGCTGATTATTTAAAATTCATTGTGCCTTTCAGCCAATGAATTATTTACAGAGAAAACCCTACATTTACAGTTACACAGAGAAAGAAAACACCTGCTTGGGTCTACAAACAAAAGGGTTGTGTCTGGCTCTTGCAGTAGGTGTCTCTGAAGCAGCATTAGAGGTAAGGTGCATCTAGCATTGCAGATCTCGGCTGCCTAACGCTAACCCCATCACTTTTTCATAAATGAACCATGGCACCGCCTAATACCCTCCACCTGCTTTCTCCCTAGTTTAGTTTCCGACCCTACCTGACCCCCCTTTGATTAAATGTCAAGAGCTTGCCTTGTGCCTGCAAATTTCACTGAAAGCAGATAACAGGGAAGGTTCCTCTTGTGACTTCATAAAACTGCAATAAATTCCACTGGCATCTTGTAAATTTTTATTTTCTACAATGACTGCGAGCCCCATCTGCGACCCAGCTGTTATTAGGAGCGAAAGCATTGGCCCTTCTGCATTACAAAACAGCATAGAACAGTAATTGCCAGTGGAGGAGATTAAGTGTAGACACTAAAACTGTTTACTTGCAATGAATATGCATAACGATGGGTAAGAAGCCTTACTGGAAGATTAAAAAGAAAGAAGGGTTTGTTTACAAGGCTTAAAAAAAAAAGGAATGTCAGTTGGCCCAAAGCCCAAAATAGGAACGAAAAACCTTTGGGCAAGGCATTAGGGGGAAAAACAGATGGTTTGTGAACCTTTTATTAGACAGAAAAATCATTAATCAAGACCAGGATGGAGATGGCAGAGTTTTTTTTCCTCTCTCGAGTTCATTTTTTAGTTTCTTTTTTCTTAAAGTGACAGCATCTTTTACTGATATTGTTGTGTTTTTTCTTTCTCCGGTCCTTCATTTCGTTCTAATGTCTTTCTTATTTTTTTTTTTTTAAACAGCATTGGGTGAAGTAAGAGCAGCTCCAAGCCTGGGAATACATTCCGAAGAGTAGAGTTTCTCTGTGCACCTGCTCCCAGGCTTCAGCGAACAATTAAATCCATGGGTTGTGTTTTATTTTTTTCCTTTGCTTCTCTTTATTTCTCAGACGTGTGACTTTGAGGCTGCAGAATTGCTGCTGTCTCCAAGCCCCCGTACGAGGGCCCTACATCCTCAGCTAACCGCACCCCCCCCCTCGGTGTAACCCCCGTCCGTCTCTCTCTCTCTCTGTTAGAGTTAGAGCAGGAATCTTTTTCCATTGTGCCTTCATCTTTGAGTTATCTTAGACACCGGAAGTCCTGCTTCTGCTCTTCTTTATCTCTTATCCAATTCCTTGATCCGTGTTCTGATCCAGTTTGCCGCAGCTGATTCCTGTTCCTGTTTGCGAACTTAATATACATGTAAGTGTCCAGATTTTGCACCCTTGAGTAGGGGGTGCAGGGGGTGTGCACTCCCCGCTACGCTGTCGTAATTAAAGATCACGCATGTCCATAAGGTGTGCGTCGGTCTGGATCCAGCCAATCATCACCGATCATGCTCTTGCAGGAGGTGGAGGCTTTATTACTGCTAGGATATTATTCTGTAGCCACCCAATATTGGTGTCTCTGGCGTCCTTGCAGGGGCTGTGGGTCCTGTTGCGAACGTCCCTATTTCGATAGAACCGTTCTCTTCCAGCCAGTTCCGATTTTGAAATCGATTGCTTCTGCCTTGAAGAGGAAAAGCAATTGATCTCTGGAGCACTGAACATGGCGCTCCGACTTTTAAGTATCCCCAACCCGTTTCCTAATCTTTACCCTAACCCTCCCCTTCTTTTACCCTAACCCTAACCCCCCTCTTCTATTACCTTAAGCCTTACCCTCCCTTACCCGCAGCCTGATCCTAACCCTAACTCTCCTCCTCCATGGCCCTAACCCTAAACCTCCCTTCCCTAGAGACTAAACCTAGCCCTCACCCTAACACTAAAAGTCCCTGAGAGGTTACTTACCTCTCCTGCAGCGGGCAAGATCGGCACACTCACCCATTCATAAAAAAAATATCCAAAATGGATGCTATTCCAAATAGGGACAGCCGAAAATTAACTTTTAGCTGTCTCTATTTCGGTGAGCCACCCATCATAGCAGGGACTCCCACCAATTACAGGGTACACCAATCAACTGTTACCAAAGTGTGTGTAATATAAAGTTGATGTTAATAAGGTTAACAGTTATCCTGTCCCCATCAACTGTCCAACAGATTTAACATGTTGACCTTATCCTGTCTCAGCATCATGCTGTTGGATAGAATTTTGTAATTTTGACATATAATGTGGTGAAAATTACAATTTTAATATTTTATTATTATCATTTATTTATAAGGCGCCACAAGGTGTCCGCAGCGCCGTACAAAATACAACAAAATACAGTACAGACATACAGGGTAGGGATGGACAGCATAGTATATATTAAATACAATGGGCCTGATCCAGAACTACGCCTCGGAGCGAATTTACGCGTGGCGGATACGTAAAATCGCTGTTTTGTACGCACTGCGCATGCGCACCACAGAAAATACGCACATTAACGTAGCGTAATTGTGAACGTATGGGCCATTCACGTATGTGTCACGTAAATACTTACGTGTGGGCGTGCCAATTTTACGTTTCAACAAAATACGTGCGAAATACATGAAGTAGGCGAGGGGTTGTATTTAAAGTGTACAGTATGGGCGTGCTTAGCTGCGTACATTCGTCTAGCCCATATGTACGTGTGCGTATGACTGCGGGTACGTTGGAAAAAGTTAAGGTAGGGTTTGGGCAGCGTATCTTAACAAAATACGTCCATACAAGGGGTGTGCCGAGGGGAGTGTAACGAATTTACACGCACGAAAATACGCTCCGCGAATAAACGTACGGCAAACGTAGTTCTGGATCTACTCCAATATGACTATAAAAATATCACAGAAAAACAATAAAGTGAAGTAAGCACAGAACGCAAGGCAAAATGCATGGTGTTAAGCTTGGAAGATCAGGTAGCAGAGAATAGAGCGCAGTGAGAGGTTGAGAGGGAGTCACCAGGTGGGGATTGGGTAAAAGGGTAGCAGAGGGGGACAAGAGGGTACAAAGTGAGTGTAAGGAGTCTTTGCTATCAGGTGGTGTGCACCAGGGCCCCTGGAGCAGGAAGCGGGAATAGACAAAGTCAGAAGGGACTGACTTGTGACGGACAACACGGAACACAGAACCAAAACAATGAACCTAGGGGAATCACAAAGATGGACTGAACAGACAGGACTTACCAGGACACTCACTAACGCAGCCAAACAGCGGTACCCAGGAGGGGTGACAAATACAGGCACACGGGAGAGAGCAAGGGTAACACACTAGGAAACTACAGCAGGGAGAGAGGAAGAGAGGGAATGGCAAACAAGAGGTTAATGGCGAGGGACTGGGCAGGACTGGAGGGGCACTCAAGAAAGCTAAAGGCACAGTAAAAATAGACTAGAGAGCAAGGAGCAAAAGAGCAAGAAGGCCAGGAGACAAGAGCAAGGGGCAGAGAGCAGAAGCACAAGGCAGAAAGACTGGGGCAAATGAAGAACGATATAACCAGCAGTGGTGCACCCAGGGGGGGTTTCCAGTTGCCCAGAAACCCCCTTTTACATCCTGAAAGAAAAAAAATGAAAGTAAAAATAAAACATTTCGTGTAGTGAACGGCTGCCGATCAGTGTATGTTAGGATCAGCGCTCTGAGACTGTCTCCTCCATTGGTAACAGAAATGCTGCTGCAGGTGGTGTCTTACAGAGAGACAGTGAGTGTGCCGATCATAACATACACAGAGCAGTCGGCAGTGTGCTGGCTGCTCTGTGTTAGTTACACTCGGCACATTCACTGTCTTCCTGCAACACACCATCTGCAGCAGCATTTCTGTTACCAATGGAGGAGACAGTCTCAGAGCGCTGATCCTAACATACACTGATCGGCAGCCGCTCACTACACGAAATGTTTTATTTTTACTTTCATTTTTTTTCTTTCAGGATGTAAAAGGGGGTTTCTGGGCAACTGGAAACCCCCCCTGGGTGCGCCACTGTATATTATAGTATGTACAACAATAGGATACATGAGAATGAAATACACTAAGAATATCTGCATGTCTGCCCAAGGAATCACTACTGACCTTCATGGGCTATGTAATATCTATTATAGGTATATGTGATTTGTATTGGTTGAATTGATATCCATGTATGGTAACAAGGGGCCAGAGCCATACCTAACTTTTTACGTACGATTTACGTAGCGTATTTCCGTAATTTCTATGCACTCCCCTGTACTTTGGTCGGTTTACGTTTATAAAACTCTACCTTAACTTTTCAAAGCGTCAGTACAGACGAACGTAATGGCCTAACTCGGACCATACTGTACAATTTAAATGCCTCCTTCTGCCTACAAATAGTATTTCCGGGTGTCACATGGGTGACCTGGCCCTTCGTTCGTAGTTACACTGATGGTCTGTACGTTGAGAGTTACGTGGCGTAACATCTGCTGCGCGTATTTGCAGTACATACAAATAGGCGATTTTACGTCAGCGGCTAGCGTGAAATTGCTAGTGTACTTAGGTCTGTATCTATGTATATTTTCTCTAAATTTCCACTTGGTTGCCGTCTGGGTTTAAATTTAGTGAATCAATTTATTGATATAGTTATTTTTTCTCCTTGCTGTGATTGCACCTTTGTGTGCTTCTTTCTTGTTAGGTCTGTATCTACCCCAATGTAATTGTGGTTGATGAGATTAAAAGCAGCAGTGTGGAGATACTGTAACTGGTAGTGTGAAGCAGCAGTGTGGAGATACTGTAACTGGTAGTGTGAAGCAGCAGTGTGGAGATACTGTAACTGGTAGTGTGAAGCAGCAGTGTGGAGATACTGTAACTGGTAGTGTGAAGCAGCAGTGTGGAGATACTGTAACTGGTAGTGTGAAGCAGCAGTGTGGAGATACTGTAACTGGTAGTGTGAAGCAGCAGTGTGGAGATACTGTAACTGGTAGTGTGAAGCAGCAGTGTGGAGATACTGTAACTGGTAGTGTGAAGCAGCAGTGTGGAGATACTGTAACTGGTAGTGTGAAGCAGCAGTGTGGAGATACTGTAACTGGTAGTGTGAAGCAGCAGTGTGGAGATACTGTAACTGGTAGTGTGAAGCAGCAGTGTGGAGATACTGTAACTGGTAGTGTGAAGCAGCAGTGTGGAGATACTGTAACTGGTAGTGTGAAGCAGCAGTGTGGAGATACTGTAACTGGTAGTGTGAAGCAGCAGTGTGGAGATACTGTAACTGGTAGTGTGAAGCAGCAGTGTGGAGATACTGTAACTGGTAGTGTGAAGCAGCAGTGTGGAGATACTGTAACTGGTAGTGTGAAGCAGCAGTGTGGAGATACTGTAACTGGTAGTGTGAAGCAGCAGTGTGGAGATACTGTAACTGGTAGTGTGAAGCAGCAGTGTGGAGATACTGTAACTGGTAGTGTGAAGCAGCAGTGTGGAGATACTGTAACTGGTAGTGTGAAGCAGCAGTGTGGAGATACTGTAACTGGTAGTGTGAAGCAGCAGTGTGGAGATACTGTAACTGGTAGTGTGAAGCAGCAGTGTGGAGATACTGTAACTGGTAGTGTGAAGCAGCAGTGTGGAGATACTGTAACTGGTAGTGTGAAGCAGCAGTGTGGAGATACTGTAACTGGTAGTGTGAAGCAGCAGTGTGGAGATACTGTAACTGGTAGTGTGAAGCAGCAGTGTGGAGATACTGTAACTGGTAGTGTGAAGCAGCAGTGTGGAGATACTGTAACTGGTAGTGTGAAGCAGCAGTGTGGAGATACTGTAACTGGTAGTGTGAAGCAGCAGTGTGGAGATACTGTAACTGGTAGTGTGAAGCAGCAGTGTGGAGATACTGTAACTGGTAGTGTGAAGCAGCAGTGTGGAGATACTGTAACTGGTAGTGTGAAGCAGCAGTGTGGAGATACTGTAACTGGTAGTGTGAAGCAGCAGTGTGGAGATACTGTAACTGGTAGTGTGAAGCAGCAGTGTGGAGATACTGTAACTGGTAGTGTGAAGCAGCAGTGTGGAGATACTGTAACTGGTAGTGTGAAGCAGCAGTGTGGAGATACTGTAACTGGTAGTGTGAAGCAGCAGTGTGGAGATACTGTAACTGGTAGTGTGAAGCAGCAGTGTGGAGATACTGTAACTGGTAGTGTGAAGCAGCAGTGTGGAGATACTGTAACTGGTAGTGTGAAGCAGCAGTGTGGAGATACTGTAACTGGTAGTGTGAAGCAGCAGTGTGGAGATACTGTAACTGGTAGTGTGAAGCAGCAGTGTGGAGATACTGTAACTGGTAGTGTGAAGCAGCAGTGTGGAGATACTGTAACTGGTAGTGTGAAGCAGCAGTGTGGAGATACTGTAACTGGTAGTGTGAAGCAGCAGTGTGGAGATACTGTAACTGGTAGTGTGAAGCAGCAGTGTGGAGATACTGTAACTGGTAGTGTGAAGCAGCAGTGTGGAGATACTGTAACTGGTAGTGTGAAGCAGCAGTGTGGAGATACTGTAACTGGTAGTGTGAAGCAGCAGTGTGGAGATACTGTAACTGGTAGTGTGAAGCAGCAGTGTGGAGATACTGTAACTGGTAGTGTGAAGCAGCAGTGTGGAGATACTGTAACTGGTAGTGTGAAGCAGCAGTGTGGAGATACTGTAACTGGTAGTGTGAAGCAGCAGTGTGGAGATACTGTAACTGGTAGTGTGAAGCAGCAGTGTGGAGATACTGTAACTGGTAGTGTGAAGCAGCAGTGTGGAGATACTGTAACTGGTAGTGTGAAGCAGCAGTGTGGAGATACTGTAACTGGTAGTGTGAAGCAGCAGTGTGGAGATACTGTAACTGGTAGTGTGAAGCAGCAGTGTGGAGATACTGTAACTGGTAGTGTGAAGCAGCAGTGTGGAGATACTGTAACTGGTAGTGTGAAGCAGCAGTGTGGAGATACTGTAACTGGTAGTGTGAAGCAGCAGTGTGGAGATACTGTAACTGGTAGTGTGAAGCAGCAGTGTGGAGATACTGTAACTGGTAGTGTGAAGCAGCAGTGTGGAGATACTGTAACTGGTAGTGTGAAGCAGCAGTGTGGAGATACTGTAACTGGTAGTGTGAAGCAGCAGTGTGGAGATACTGTAACTGGTAGTGTGAAGCAGCAGTGTGGAGATACTGTAACTGGTAGTGTGAAGCAGCAGTGTGGAGATACTGTAACTGGTAGTGTGAAGCAGCAGTGTGGAGATACTGTAACTGGTAGTGTGAAGCAGCAGTGTGGAGATACTGTAACTGGTAGTGTGAAGCAGCAGTGTGGAGATACTGTAACTGGTAGTGTGAAGCAGCAGTGTGGAGATACTGTAACTGGTAGTGTGAAGCAGCAGTGTGGAGATACTGTAACTGGTAGTGTGAAGCAGCAGTGTGGAGATACTGTAACTGGTAGTGTGAAGCAGCAGTGTGGAGATACTGTAACTGGTAGTGTGAAGCAGCAGTGTGGAGATACTGTAACTGGTAGTGTGAAGCAGCAGTGTGGAGATACTGTAACTGGTAGTGTGAAGCAGCAGTGTGGAGATACTGTAACTGGTAGTGTGAAGCAGCAGTGTGGAGATACTGTAACTGGTAGTGTGAAGCAGCAGTGTGGAGATACTGTAACTGGTAGTGTGAAGCAGCAGTGTGGAGATACTGTAACTGGTAGTGTGAAGCAGCAGTGTGGAGATACTGTAACTGGTAGTGTGAAGCAGCAGTGTGGAGATACTGTAACTGGTAGTGTGAAGCAGCAGTGTGGAGATACTGTAACTGGTAGTGTGAAGCAGCAGTGTGGAGATACTGTAACTGGTAGTGTGAAGCAGCAGTGTGGAGATACTGTAACTGGTAGTGTGAAGCAGCAGTGTGGAGATACTGTAACTGGTAGTGTGAAGCAGCAGTGTGGAGATACTGTAACTGGTAGTGTGAAGCAGCAGTGTGGAGATACTGTAACTGGTAGTGTGAAGCAGCAGTGTGGAGATACTGTAACTGGTAGTGTGAAGCAGCAGTGTGGAGATACTGTAACTGGTAGTGTGAAGCAGCAGTGTGGAGATACTGTAACTGGTAGTGTGAAGCAGCAGTGTGGAGATACTGTAACTGGTAGTGTGAAGCAGCAGTGTGGAGATACTGTAACTGGTAGTGTGAAGCAGCAGTGTGGAGATACTGTAACTGGTAGTGTGAAGCAGCAGTGTGGAGATACTGTAACTGGTAGTGTGAAGCAGCAGTGTGGAGATACTGTAACTGGTAGTGTGAAGCAGCAGTGTGGAGATACTGTAACTGGTAGTGTGAAGCAGCAGTGTGGAGATACTGTAACTGGTAGTGTGAAGCAGCAGTGTGGAGATACTGTAACTGGTAGTGTGAAGCAGCAGTGTGGAGATACTGTAACTGGTAGTGTGAAGCAGCAGTGTGGAGATACTGTAACTGGTAGTGTGAAGCAGCAGTGTGGAGATACTGTAACTGGTAGTGTGAAGCAGCAGTGTGGAGATACTGTAACTGGTAGTGTGAAGCAGCAGTGTGGAGATACTGTAACTGGTAGTGTGAAGCAGCAGTGTGGAGATACTGTAACTGGTAGTGTGAAGCAGCAGTGTGGAGATACTGTAACTGGTAGTGTGAAGCAGCAGTGTGGAGATACTGTAACTGGTAGTGTGAAGCAGCAGTGTGGAGATACTGTAACTGGTAGTGTGAAGCAGCAGTGTGGAGATACTGTAACTGGTAGTGTGAAGCAGCAGTGTGGAGATACTGTAACTGGTAGTGTGAAGCAGCAGTGTGGAGATACTGTAACTGGTAGTGTGAAGCAGCAGTGTGGAGATACTGTAACTGGTAGTGTGAAGCAGCAGTGTGGAGATACTGTAACTGGTAGTGTGAAGCAGCAGTGTGGAGATACTGTAACTGGTAGTGTGAAGCAGCAGTGTGGAGATACTGTAACTGGTAGTGTGAAGCAGCAGTGTGGAGATACTGTAACTGGTAGTGTGAAGCAGCAGTGTGGAGATACTGTAACTGGTAGTGTGAAGCAGCAGTGTGGAGATACTGTAACTGGTAGTGTGAAGCAGCAGTGTGGAGATACTGTAACTGGTAGTGTGAAGCAGCAGTGTGGAGATACTGTAACTGGTAGTGTGAAGCAGCAGTGTGGAGATACTGTAACTGGTAGTGTGAAGCAGCAGTGTGGAGATACTGTAACTGGTAGTGTGAAGCAGCAGTGTGGAGATACTGTAACTGGTAGTGTGAAGCAGCAGTGTGGAGATACTGTAACTGGTAGTGTGAAGCAGCAGTGTGGAGATACTGTAACTGGTAGTGTGAAGCAGCAGTGTGGAGATACTGTAACTGGTAGTGTGAAGCAGCAGTGTGGAGATACTGTAACTGGTAGTGTGAAGCAGCAGTGTGGAGATACTGTAACTGGTAGTGTGAAGCAGCAGTGTGGAGATACTGTAACTGGTAGTGTGAAGCAGCAGTGTGGAGATACTGTAACTGGTAGTGTGAAGCAGCAGTGTGGAGATACTGTAACTGGTAGTGTGAAGCAGCAGTGTGGAGATACTGTAACTGGTAGTGTGAAGCAGCAGTGTGGAGATACTGTAACTGGTAGTGTGAAGCAGCAGTGTGGAGATACTGTAACTGGTAGTGTGAAGCAGCAGTGTGGAGATACTGTAACTGGTAGTGTGAAGCAGCAGTGTGGAGATACTGTAACTGGTAGTGTGAAGCAGCAGTGTGGAGATACTGTAACTGGTAGTGTGAAGCAGCAGTGTGGAGATACTGTAACTGGTAGTGTGAAGCAGCAGTGTGGAGATACTGTAACTGGTAGTGTGAAGCAGCAGTGTGGAGATACTGTAACTGGTAGTGTGAAGCTTCGGCACCCGTTTAGATCAACGGGCCGCCGAAGCCTTATGAAGTGTTTGTGCATCGCCATGGAAATAGCAGATTTCCATGGCGAATGCACTTTAGTAACTTTTAAAATGTTTATTTTCAGGTGATAATGAGCGTTTTAGTGTTAAAACACCCATTATCACCCGAAAATTGCAATAGTAAATGGAGCCCTAAGTTCTTAGTTTAAGAAGATTCTTAAGCGTGAATCAGGTCCATTATTATTATTATTATTATTATTAGCATTTATTTATAAGGTTCCACGCGGCATCCGCAGCGCCGTATTGAGGCAATAGGAAAGCCAATAGTTACATACACAATACAATAATTAACAGAGGGTATAAAAATAAGGATAGAATAAGGAATACAATACAATAAAAGTAAAATGCAAAAATAAAATCCAGTACCAAAATAGCAGAAAAATATGTATGGATAATAGAGATGCAGGATATGTGTGTAGGAGCAGGTGAATAAAAAGAGAGAGATAGACAGTAGAGAGAATGCGGGAAGTGGGAATTAATAAAGACAAGAAAGAGGGGTGATGGCAGGATGGAGGACCCTGCTCATAAGAGTTAACATGCTAAGTGAGAGAGGGTGAACAAATAGGAGACACAGGGATGAAGATGGGGAGGGCTGGTAAGCTTAGGTGGAGGAAGGGTAGGCTACCTTGAAAAAGTGAGTTTTAAGGGAGCGTTTGAAAGATTGGAAGGTACTTGATAGGATGTAGTTGTTCCAATGGAGAGGGGTGACCTGGGAGAAGTCTTAGATGTGGGAGTGAGAGGTAGTTATCAGGTTGGAGTTGAGGAGACGGTCACCAGCAGAGTGAAGGGGACAGGAAGGAGTGTGGATGGAGATAAGGGAGGAGAGGTAAGGGGCGGTGGAGGAGGAGAGAATCTTGTAAGTTTTGGTGAGGAGCTTGAAGAGAATTCTGAAAGGGACAGGAAGCCAGTGTAGAGATTGACAGAGAGGTGGAAGCAGTGCGTTGGGAGAGGAGTATAAGTCGGGCTGCAACATTTAGTATGGATTGTAAGGGTGTGAGACCGACCAGAGGGAGGCCGGAGAGGTGAATGTTGCAGAAGTCCAGACGGGAAATAACAAGAGAGTGAATGAGTGTTTTAGTGGCGTCTGCTGTTGTGGAGATGAAAGTGGCAGGACAGGGAGCAGATGTGGGGGGTGAAGAAGAGAGAGAGGAGTCCAGGATAATGCCCAGGCAGAGGTCTTGGGTGGAGGAGGAGATGGTGGAGTCGCCAATAGTAATAGAGATAGTAGTGGTAGAGGGGATACGTCAAGGAGGGAAGACTACGATTTCAGTTTTGTCCATGTTAAACTTGAGAAAACGCTGGGATATCCATGAGGAGATAGCCGAGAGGCAGTCTGACACTTTTGACAGAAGTTCAGGGGAGAGGTCAGGGGAGGAGAGATAGATCTGAGTGTCATCAGCATAGAGGTGGTAGTGAAAGCTAATAAAGCTGATAAGGTACCCAGAGAGGAGGTGGGGGGCCCTGGGGCACGCCAACGGGAAGAGGAGTAGTAGGGGAGGAGGGGCTAGGGGTTTGCGACAGAGAAGGAGGGGTCCGAGAGAAAGGAGTGGACAGTGTTGGAGAGGCCGAGGGAGTGAAGGGTGTGGAGCAGGAGAGGGTGATCAACAATGTCAAAGGCTGCCGATAGATCCAGAAGGATAAGAAGGGGGAAGTGGCCCTTAGATTTGGCAGAGAGGAGATCGTTTGTGACCTTAGTCAGTTTCAGTGGAGTGCCAAGACGGAACCCTGACTGAAGAGGGTCCAGGATGGAGTTGTCGTGAGGTAGTCGATTAGACGCTTGTAAACAAGCCGTTCAAGCAACTTGGAGGTGAAGGTGAGAAGGGAGATGGGTCAGTAGTTGAAGGGTGAAGCAGGGTCAAGGTTGGGTTTTTTAGGATGGGGGAGACAAGAGCGTACTTAAAGGGGAGGGGAAGAATCCAGTGGAGAGGGGTAAGTTAAAGAAGTTGGCAAGATGAGAGCAGGTGGAGAGAGGGAGAGACCGGAGAAGATTAGAGGGGATGGGATCAAGTGATGGAAGGGATGACAAAAGAAGTGTGGGGATTGAAGGGATGAAGGTAGACATTGGTGGGTGGCTGGGGAGGAGATGAGAGGGTGGAGACTGAAATGAAGGAGAGGTGATGGTAGAGTTGATGAAGCTCCTGATGGAGTCAAAGTTTGAAGTGAAGAAGGTGGCAAAGTCAGAGGCAGAAATGGAGAGAGGGAGGGAAGGAGGAGGTAACTACCTAGTTGGGATGCTAAAATGTACCTCCAGATAAACTGCCTCCCTCCCCTTGTTTACACTAAATGTGATTGAACGGAAGAGTATTTAAGTGTAAATGTTCAGAGTAAAACCACGATAAACTCGTTGATAGCACAATTTGTTCACGTTTTTCATGTGTACTCCGAAATTATCACATTGCACAAATAAATTAAATTATGCAAGATGAATACGGTTCTAGATCTACATCTCCTAAATACATATCGTAAAATTGTGGGTGTAAGGAACTGATTTGTTAGTGGAGTGAAGAAATGTTTGCTTGTTGTTTTTTTTTCTTTAGGGGGGTGTTCGCTGGTGCGATGGTCACGAAGATTTCTACGTGACAGGTAAGCTCTTCAGTCTCACCCTAATCTTAACCCCCCAGCAGCCTGTCCCTATCCTTCATCTACAGCCCTAACCCTACCCTTCCTCTTCTTTGAACCCTAACCCTAACCTTCCATCTCCCGCCGCCTATCCATAACATTCCCCTTAAGCCTTGGCCATAACCTTCCCTTCTTGAATCCTAACGGTAACCTCAGCCCGCCGGATCCGGTAGCTATTGTGAACGAATTGAAATAGGCCCCTGATCCCAATAGCAAATTTTTATTTGCTAAACATTTTGACAATGATACAGCCACGATTCAGGCAGCAGCAGTATCAGTGTTGCAATCCAGTCGCTCGTACAAGCAAAATCATCCTAGAATTAGAATTCCTTGATATTCCCACCATTTTTAATGTTTCACACACCTAATAAAAATGTACCTTAGAGTCAGGCGTTCCGACACGGCAACAGAAATCTTGGGGCCCATTACACTCATGTTTTTGGAGACCCCCATCCTCCTCTGCGTCCCCCCCCCTCCCGTCGCCGGGCCTGCAAGCATTATACTATTTTGAAGGGCATCGAGAACACTTACTGTGAGGTTAACATGGGAAGTAAGCTCAGACACAGCAGAGGTATGAGAGAGCAAGGGAAACAAGGAAATCCCAACATTGCAGCAATGGCTAAATAAAATACTGGCCTGCAACAAATGCATTGTCTGTTGGTAGAGTTACACATCAGAATTGTTCTTCACAATGGTGGATGTTTCATAGAGTCCAGAAATGAAAGACAGAGGTTTGCAGGAACACAGAGCCAAGTAAGCTTCAGTTATAGCAATAGCAACAGGGAACAAAGCATTGCTCTTCAGTAACTGAGCACAGGTGTACAGACCCTGTAACTGTGGATCCTTTATAGTGTAGCAGCACTTAGTGAAGACCTAAGCTGCTTGCTGGAATTTCCAGCAGTGTGACCCCCTGGAAATGTTACTAGGGCAACTGATGTCAAACATCTCCTTCTAAGCTTAACTTAGAAGACAGCTGCAAATAGCCATGATCTATAGAAACATAGAAAGTGACGGCAGATAAGAGCCACATGGCCCATCCAGTCTGCCCAGTTGTTTATTTAAACTATACTGACCCCAGACCCTATTTACCCTCAATTTAGTTTGAGATTTATGATATCCTTATATTTATCCCAGGGTTGCCGACTCTCCCGGAATATCCGGGAGACTCCCGGAATTTGGGTAGCTCTCCCGGTATCCCGGGAGAGCAGGCAAAGCTCCTGCAAGCCCCGACCAGCCCAATTACAACTGTGAAATCCCTAGAGTTACTAGGAATGGTCAGGGCTTGATTATGTCATCAAGCCCCGTCCATCCCATGTAACACTAGAGATTTCATGAATGATTGGCAGGGGGTGGGGCCATTAAGTCCCACCCCCTTGCAGCAAGTTATGGCTTCCCTTTGGGTTCTCCCGGAGGGAAGCTTTCCAAAGTCTGCAACCCTGATTTATCCCAAGCATGTTCATATTGTTTTACTGTAGCACAAAACACAAACCGCACCAGCCAACAATAAATGCTTTGACCTCAGATAAACAACAAACTCAGATAAAAATCTAAGTTGAAACCACCACACTAAACCGGTATATCACAGATAGAAATGAATAATAATATAAAGAGAATATTCCAAAATCTTAAAAGATACAATATTATCAGAATCAATTAATAGGTTTAGCTATGGGAATACAACAAATATGCAACACAAATCTACAATCATCATACAGTGTTAAGTTTGAATATTAAGAAGTTGCAAAATGTAGTTATTACAAAATGTCAAAGAAGTGACCATTTATGCAATGCTACATACAAATAGGCATCTCTGGAGGAGAAAGGAAAGAGAGCCACCTAAACTAGTAAGCAGGAAGCTGTCCCTAAGAAATGAACCATCTCACGGTCGTGCTTCACCCATTCCGGGTCTGTAGCTGTTACCTACTCTACCTCACAGCATGGTCTCTTTTATTGGAGGTGCTGAATGAAGACGGCGGTCCTGTGCACAGAGCCGCCGGATACCGTGGGAAATAGCTATGTGGTGGTTTGTGGGGATTGGTGGATGGTATTATAGGAGGGGGTTTTGGGTCATGATATTTAAGGGTTGGGTGGAAGGGGTTAGGATCCTTTTGCCTAGACAATTTTCCCTTCCTCCCTCCCTTAGTTTAGTTGTATTTGATTTATAAGTTGTATTAACCAATTTTTCTTGCAGACGGTGCATGGTGGGGCGCTAGCAGCAAGGGGACGGCAATTTAAGTATGGGGGTATTTGGCGCACGAGGGATGTTTGTTCGTTGGGAAGCAGGTGGGGAGACCGGTCTGGCAACCAACACTGCCCGGGATCGATGCAGGGATACCATATCCGGGGCTGTGGGGTCCCATAAGGGCTGCCGCCTTCCAGGTGCTGGGGTGGGAGCTGTGAACGGGCCACACTTGGGTGTTCTTGCTGGAAGACCAGTCCTGAGGGGGCGCCATGGTCACTTGACCTTGTTCATGTTTGGGTGGTTACTGTTTTTGTTTGGGGGGAGTAGGCTGCAACCCTTGCTGCTATTGGGCCACTTATCGCCAATTATCATCAACAAATTTCATAGTCATGCAAGTATCAAAAGCAATTGGCCCGCAATCTTTAATAAAACCATGTGCCCTTTTGAACCGCGGCTTTGGTGTCAGTGGGTTTATTTATGGTTTGTTCGAAGGTGTAATGAATGATGACTCTTCTGCCGTTTAGCATTTCAACTTAACACTGTATGATGATTGTAGATTTTTGTTGCATTGAATTGTTGGAGCGGAGTGTATTTTAAATGAGAAATATTTTCGTCTTCTATCTAGCTAAACCCATTAATTGATTCTAATAAAATTGTATCATTTAAGATTTTGGAATATTCTCTTTATATTATTATTTATTTCTATCTATCTGTGATATACCTGTTTAGTGTGGTGATTTCAACTTTTTATCTGAGTTTGTTGTTTGTGCTTACCCTCTACCCCCTCAGATGGGAGGCTGTTCCACTTATCTATCACCCTTTCAGTGAAGTCATATTTACGCACATTGGGCCTGATTCAGAGATCCGTCGGCGATCGGGCCGCAAATATACGCATCTAAGTGGCAGGTCGGAACAGGTTACACCCACCAGAATAAAGTCACTCCCCTCGCAATCTCCGGCCGGACCTAAACTTCCACCTCCATAGACTTGTCCTATCTGGCCGCACTCACTTCCGACCCTATGTATATTAGTTGCGTATATTTAGGGCCCTAACTCGCGCCCACTTTCCCTCATCTCAATGCCTCCCCCCGCCCATTTCTATGCAAATCCTTAGGTCCGTATATTTCCGCTGGACTTAGGGTCGCATTATTCCCCACCCGATTCACAAGTCCGACCTTAAGGCATTTCCGACCTTAACTTCAACGTACATGGCGTTGCACTATTACTACGCATGCGCAGTTGATGCAAAATCGATCCAACCCTAAATATACGCACAGAACCATCGTTAGTTCCGGATCTCTGATTCAGGCACATTTCCTCTAAACCTACCAGTTTATACACATGCCCTGTACCTAGTACCACTCCATGATATATTAGAAAGCTGCTGTCATATCCCCCCTCTCCCTTCTCTGCTCCAAGCTATACATGTTACTTCCTCTAGTCTGTCTCTGTATGCTGTGTGACACAGGCCATGCACCATTTTAAGTTGCTCTCTGCTCCAAGCTATACATGTGTAGTTCCTCTAGCCTTTCTTGGTATGGTGCATGTGACACAGGCTATACACCATTTTAGTTGCTCTTCTCTGTTCCAAGCTATACATGTTACTTCCTCTAGTCTGTCTCTGTATATTGTGTGACACAGGCCATGCACCATTGTACTGCTCTTCTTTGCTCCAAGCTATACATGTTACTTCCTCTAGTCTCTCTGTATGGTGTGTGACACAGGCCATGCACCATTTTAGTTGCTCTTCTCTGCTCCAAGCTATACATGTTACTTCCTCTAGTCTAACTCTGTTTGCTGTAGCTTCCAGAACTGATCGCGGTATTCCAGGTGGGGCCGCATTGAGGCGATAATTTGTGCAAAATGGGCCCAAACCAAGTTCTGAGAACATATACATGATTATACCTTTCACAGGGCGACAATTCTGTATTTCATGTAATATTATCATTTTGTGAGATTTTGATAAGTTCTAAGTCATAATCATCAAAATGAATACAAATAAATGCTTGAAATATCTCACTTTGCATGTAATGAGTCTATATAATATATTAGTTTCACCTTTTAAGCTGAATTACTGAAATAAATGAACTTTTGCATGAAATTGTAATTTTACGCGTTTCACCTGTAGAGTAGCAAGCACTCCTGACGCACCGTGGTTTAGTAATAAGCCGGCACTCGGCACAGACATACTGTAGGGCTTAGCACTATATGTCTGTGTCACTGTGTGACCATCGCGATGATGCTGGTGTGACCTAGTAAGAAGACATCAACACAGGTAAGAAAGTCAGGGAATAAGTGTGTGTATGGATTACTGGACAAATGAGGAAGGGGGGAGAAAGCTGACTGAGCATAAAAGAAAGGGACAGAAGGGTTGGCTGGACACACACAAAGAGGAGGAGTTTGGATGGCTGCAGAGACACACAAGAAAGGGCAGCAGTGTGATGAGGGGGCAGCAGTGTGATGAAGGGGCAGAGTGATGAAGGGGCAGCAATGTGATGAAGAGGCAGAAATGTGATGAGGGGGCAGCAGTGTGATGTTGGGGCAACAGTGTAATGAAGGGGGGCAGCAGTGTGATGAAGGGGCAGCAGTGTGATGAAGGGGCAGCAGTGTGATGAGGGGGCAGCAGTGTGATGAGGGGGCAGCAGTGTGATGAAGGTGCAGTGTGATACAGGGGCAGTATGATGCACAAGGCCACAATGTGATGAATTATCATTTATATGCTCTTATATTTGTGTTTTTCAAAGCTTATAATGTTCAAAAGTTTTGGTTACATTTTATTCCTGTAAATGGGTTGGAAGATGCCCCTGTGCATTGCTTTGCCCAGGGCCTATAATGCTGTTAAGACGATCACTACTTCTCTCCTTCTACTAATTCCTCTTCCTATGCAACCAAGCATCTGACTTGCCCCCCTCATTGCTGTGTTACATTGCTTGACTACCTTTAAGTCACTGGAAATAATAACTCCTAGATCCCTTTCCTCCTCAGTAGTGTATAATGTAATGCCATTAAGGATATATTGAGCTTTTGGGTTTTTGTGCCCCAAATACATGATTTTGCATTTTTGCCATTAAACTGCACACTCTTGACCATTCCTCCAGTCTACCTAGATCATCCCTCATTTTCTGTACCCCTCCTGGCATGTCTACCCGGTTACATATCTTTGTATCATCTACAAAAAGGCATATTTTCCCCTCAATACCACAGGCAATATCACCTATAAAGATATTAAATAGCACTGGTCCAAGTACAGAACCCTGGGGTACTCCACTGGTTACTTTACCCAATGATATAGCCAAAGGCAGGTTCAAGGTAGGAGAACATGTGTTCCTTGTAAAGATTTAATTATTTTATACTCTGCATCAGTCAGTAACGTCAATCAAAGATTATAATAATCTGTACATCTGTACCGTGTCTTTCTGGCACCCTTGAAAACTTGATGATGTTGTTAATGAAAATAGAAGAGCCATCTTGGTGGGTGTGCGATCAAGACCTTCAGTTGGAACGAGTCCACCCCTTGACCCATTAATTAGTATGACTTTGCAATCAGGAGCTAGGCTAATGTAACTGTAAACAGCATTCATCATATATTGCAATCTTAGTGAAACAATAGGCTTACCCAAGGATGCAATCATTAAGACTCTATTTCATTTTAGCATGTTTTAAGACAGACTCCTCTCCTGACCATACACTATACATCACTGGTCACACATCCTCTTCTTCGTACTTTATTCAAATCCACCATGAAGCCATATATTTCATTGCAATAATTCATTAAATTAGGTAACAATTAAGATTATTGGACCGGATTCACAACAACGCATTTTTATACTTACATGCCTAGATATCTGTGCCGAGATACACATGCGTAGTATCTCGCCATGGTTATCTAGGCACGTAACTATAAAAATGCGTTGTTGTAAATCTGGTCCGTTGTCTCTAAGCAACCAATATGAAGTAAATAAGTCGGGAGATGTGGGACTAATATTTTGCTGCCACAGCCTTAGGTCACACTTCTGTCTGATACCAGACTTCGGCAAGCTGTTTGCGGAAGTCTGGCAGCGAGCATGCGCAACAGATGTCACGATACGGATCTCTAAGCGTATGAAACGTAATTCCGTCCACCTGTAGATCTGTCTAACAAAGCAGCTTATCCCATCTGCTCGTCTATGCTGCGTAAGGTGGTGGGCGGGAATTTCATTTTTACAGTAGGGGGCGGGTACCTTACGCACAGGACACGTAAAGTAGGGTTATGGCAGCGTAACTGCTGTCAAATACGCACAAGCGAGGGGATTTATTCCCCTCTTCGGTGCGGACGGCCAGACCTGGAGGTCTTAATCTGGGCTGCAATGTTTATTTAAGTGTCCAAGTTCTGATACCATCCTTACTAAACCCAAAGTTCTATTTAAGTTCTAACCTTAATTAATATTAAAGAGCCCCTTTCATCTACACAGAGGTAAGAGGAGCTGGAAGTGGGACGGTGTGTTGGGGAATATCATGCTGACACTTCTCCCACTGATAATTGGAACAATTATAAATCTACATTCACTTCTATTATATCTATATCACTTCCACACCGCCACTTCTAAATGTCCACACCTTCACTTCAAAATATCCATACCGCCATTTCTAAATGTCCATACCTCCACTTCTAAATGTCCATACCTCCACATCTAAATGTCCATACCTCCACATCTAAATGTCCATACCACCACTTCTAAATATCCTTACCGCCACTTCTAAATGTCCATACCACCACCTCTCCATGAGGCACAGACTGTGCTATGCAGGATCTGCGGCTAATATGGTATCCTATGGCAGCACTTACTTTGCCTGCTCAGCTGTCATGTCCCTGACAGCTTATTGACTAAGTAGTTTAAGTAAGCGTCACTTCCGGTTGAGCAGCTGAGCAACAGCTCCTGAACACCGCAACTGCAGCACCTCAGATGAGCCCCTGCAGAGGTCTTCTCGTGTACTGCCTTACAAAGATATGACAGTCGAGTATCTGAGTAAGCGCCACTGCAGGAGATTAGCTGAGCAGTGTCTTTACTGCACCAATATGGATACTGATCTCCTTTATGACAATCTCCCAGGCCTTGGCATCCTAAGCAGCTAAGTAAAGATGCCTAGTGGTGGCGCCAACCCAGCCTTCAGTGCACAATGCCAGTGAGGTGGAGTCCCCAAAGTATTTTTTTTTTAACTGGCCCCACACCTCTTTCCTGGTCTCTTGCTGCCTCATACTCAATGACTCCAGTAACTGAATTATATAATATAT
>WWET01006329.1:34420-51995 GCA_011038615.1 Limnodynastes dumerilii
AACTTATGTGTATATGTTTCTAACATAATTTTGAAGACAGCCCACTTTTCTTCTGTATTTTTTTCTTCCAAAACTGCATCCCAGTCTATGTCTTTTATAGACTCCTTTAGCATATTAAAATTAGCTTTTCTAAAATTTAAAGTCCTAGTTAATCCCTTATACTGTTGCTTCTGGAAACTAATCTCGAAATGTGATCATATTATATCACTGTTTCCTAAGTGTTCCCTTACTTGAATATTTGATATAACCTCTACATTATTTGTTATTACTAGGTCCAGTATAGACTGCTTCCTAGTTGGTTCCTCTACTAATTGGGACATGTAATGGTCTTTTAGCATGCTCAGAAACCCTTTTCCCCTAACTGTACCACAAGTCTCAGTACTCCAATCAATGTCTGGATAATTAAAATCCCCCATAATTAAAACTTGACCTAGCTGTGCTGCCTTTTTATTTTGCTGTATAAGTTGGGCTTACTCAATTAAATTAATATTTGGTGGTTTATCGCATATCCCTATCAGAAATTTCTTTGATCTTCCACTGGATATTTCCACCCACAATGCCTCTATATTATCACCAATTCCTTCATAGATAACTTCCTGTATACTTGGTTTTAACATTGGCTTAACATAAAGACATAATCCTTCTCCCTTTTTATTTACCCTATCTCTCCTGAACAGAGTATAGCCCTCCAAGTTGACTGTGCAGTCCTGTGTATCATCCCACCATATCTCAGTAATACCTATAATATCATATTGCTCTTTCATTGCTTCTAGTTCTAACTCCCCCATTTTACCTGACAGGCTTCTTGCATTTGCAAGCACACATTTAAGTCTTATTTTCTCCCTTTGTTATTCCTTTTTCCTTTGCTAAGGTTGTTTTTCTTACTGGTTTTAACAAGGGCACCTTCTTAACAGCTGTGCTTCCTTTTCCCCCCTCTCCACCCTCTTGATTCTTACTATATTCCCCCCTACTGCACCCAATGTCTATCCCATAAATACTTTCTTGCCCCACCCCCAAAAACTTAGTTTAAAATCTCCTCTAACCTTCTAACCATTCTCTCCCCTAGCACAGCAGCCCCTTCCTCATTCAGGTGCAATCTATCACGACAATAAAGATGGCATCTAACTGAGAAAACAGCCCAGTGCTTTAAAAACCCAAAACCCTCCTTCCTACACCAATCTCTTAGCCATGCATTAACCTCCCTAATTTCCCTCTGCCTCTCTGGACTAGCGCGTGGCACAGGTAGTATTTCTGAAAATACGACCTTGGATGTCCTTGCCTTAAGTTTGCGGCCCAGGTTCCTATAATCATTCTTAAGAACCCCATCTCCCTCTTACCCGGTCATTGGTACCAACATGCACCAAGACCGCTGGGTCATTCCCAGCAGCTCCCAACATTCTGTCCACACGATCCGCGATATGTCGAACTCGAGCACCAGGAAGACAGCTCACTGTTCGGCATGCATGGTCCCTGTGCATATTGTCCTATCTACCTTCCTAATAATTGAATCCCCTACTACCACAATCTCCCTTGGTCTCTGATTACTATTGATCCCCTCTAAGTCTGAGAGACTGTTCCCCTGGCTGCTAGAGCAAACCGTCTCACTCAGCCCTGCCGCTACTGAACAGCCATCCACAGTATCTTCATCCAATCTGGCGAATCTACTGGGATTGTTCAGCTCAGAACTGGCCTCACCTGGGCTTCCAAAGAGACCAAGTGCTCACATTTCTCACAGAGGAATGTACCTTGGAAGACTTGCTCCAAGTGTGCATACATATGACAAGACATGCATTGAGTGAGATTATCAATCCTGCTCCCACTCATTTTATTATGTATAACTTATCCCCCCCTTGACCCACTGTGTATTTGAAACTACTAACCTTTGCTAGCCCGGTCCTGCTTTAAACTCCTTTCTTGTTTACACTCCTTTCTGGTTTTAACGCTGCACTTATAAAAACCTGCACTTAAAACAAAAATGCAATCGCAAGCTCAATGCAATCGCTTCCCAGCACCTGTTTAAATAGAACTCTTACTAACATCTGTACCAGAAAGTCTAATCCCCACACCTACTAGCTCTAACAGAAAAAAAAAAAAGTTAGCAACAAAATGCAACAAACAACAATGTGCTACAATATACACTCAGATTCACTCAGCCCAACCCTTCCTGGTTTTAACTCTGCACTTATAAAAAACTGCACTTAAAACAAAAATGCAATCGCAAGCTCCTTGTTCCTTGTTTAATTCTTGCCGATCGCCTTACTTTCTTTCATTCTCTTGGACTTCCTTGTGTTTCCACTCAGCTGTAGCTGTTATTCTGTACAGGTGTAGCAATTGCTCTGCTGGACTCATTGGTAAGGTGCCCTATTTAAACTCCTTGCTCACATCACTCACTCAATCCCTTGTCAGAGCAACATGTGTCATTCGCCTGCTGATCCATATGCTTGAGATCCCTCTCTAGCTCCTTGGTTCCTAGTTATGTATCCTGTCTTTGATTCTACCTCTCTTCGTGGTTCCAATTGTTATAGTCACCTTGTGGTTTCAGTTGTTATAAGCTTGGTGCCTCCGGTTTCTGCACTCTCTGTGCCTCCAGTTCCTGCACTCCTCATGTCTTCTTGCAGCAGCTATGGTAGCCATACCTCCACTATCTGTCTACACTTCTCCTCCTCGAATCCCATTCTATGCCCTTGACCAGAGAGCCGTGACTTGCCGCTTGCCTGCACCCCTATGATGAGGGGCTCTGGTGAACACCTGGCTTGTGGTTTGACTTCCACGCCTCTGGCCTGACTTGGTTTTCTGACTAGCGCTGATTCTGGTGCATGACACACAAAATAGTCATCAATGTGAAAATTTTCCAGCACTCTTCGTCAAACTTATTCATAGACTCAATGTACTACCCTGCACTTCTACAACATATATTTTCACCAGGGCATCACAACATTTTTATAGGGGGGCAAGAATTTAGACCACCCCGTTGGTGTACCACTCTACCCTTGGTGCCCCCCCACTCTTTTTTAGCCCCTCTTTCCACTTGGTGTGCCCCTCCTCCCATTTGCAAACTTACCCTGCTGAAGATTCTTCTCCTCATCTCTGCGAGGTGCTTTCTGCTCACTGAATGACGCTAACGTGACCTTGGGGGGTCGCACCAGCGTTACTCAGATGGGAGGGAGCTTCTGTGGAGGAGAGGGGATGCTAACAGAGGATTGCATAGACACTGCACTGTCTCTGTGCATTCCTCTGCCGGCACTTTCCCCCACCCCTCAGCACCCCCAGCTGTGGTGCCCCCTTCATATTTTGGGGGGGTGAGAGCCCCCCCATTCCGACGCCTATGATGGTCACGTGGATTCATTTTGTTTTTATGCTACAAGCCATACTTGCATAGGCTTCCCGAGATACTGTTGCTGATTTTGTGCATCTCTGGATCATCCCCTATGTCACACTCTGGATCTAACCTGACGTGCCTCATTCTAAACCTGATCCTGCTCAACAATGGGATTAACTATGATGTATACTCAGACTGATCAGAGTGACAATGATTCCATAAATATTTCTAAATTATTTACATTTTTATTTCATTATAGTTTATTATTATTTTTAATTGTTTTTTCCATCATATTAAACAAATTCATGTTTATCCTAGTAGCAAAATTGCAATACTTAAATCCCGCTTAAGCAAAATAAATATTTGACAGCAGACATCACTCCATTGAATACAATGGATAATTGCAACCCATAAAGCGAGGACTATTAATAATTATTAGCATTATTGATTAACATTGCTCGAATGCTTTCAGCAATCACCATTTTTCATAATGAATAACAAAAAAATGAGAAAATGTTGTTATGGTTCCTTAATTTTGAACTTTATTCCTTATTAAATGCTATGAAAAAAATAGCTGCCTATCAAATGTACAAGGTGGATTGTTTCAAAGATAGAGCTGGAGAAATTGTTGATTGTCTTTTGTTAATGTTCAACTCTCCGATACATTAAAGTGCGATTTCACGCAATTTGGTGGAAATTTGTCACATACACTACCGACCATATTTACACTTAAGAATGAGTTAGGTGCGGACAGAACCGTACCTAACTCACCTGTCCTGCCCCTGCCTTTAAGACCGCGTATACGCAATCTACATTGCAAGAAGTAACATAGATTACGTGACAAAATTACTGCGCACTTTCCTGAAAACTCCGGCCGCAAATGCAATGCGCCCGGAGCTCTGCATACCCCCCATCCAAGACTTTTCCCGGACCACCCCTCTGCAACCTACCATCAGGCAATCCAGCACCCCCAATCCTTCAAACGCTCCCTTAAAACTCACTTGTTCAGGCTAGCCTCCCCTTTATCCACCTAAGATTACCTGCCCTCCCCATCTCCATCCCGGTGTCTCCTGTTTGTTCACCCTCTCCCACTTAGCATGGCAGCTCTTATGAGCAGGGCCTCCTCTGTCCTGACATCTCCTCTACCCTGTCCTCATTATTTCCCACCTTTCCTGTCTACTGTCTCTCTCTCTTTCCTTATTCATCTGCTCCTACACACATATCCAGCATCTTTATCTTCCATACATATTGTTCTGCTATTTTTTTGCTGTATTTTATTTTTGCATTGTACTTGTATTATATTCCTTATTTGAACTTTTACCCTGTCTGTTAATTGTACTATATATTTAACTATTACCTTTGTATGACGCTGTGGATACCGTGTTGTACCTTATAAATAAATGTTAACAATAATAATCTCTCTTATTCATTGTAAGTGGGCCACGCCCCCCTTCCCTGTGTGGAGACCAAGGGTCGTATTCAGAGATTCGTTTTTAAAAGTACGCAATTATACACACATACGTAGCAAGGCAACACTGCCCTAGGGCATCCTTATGTCTACTTGTGTAGTTGCGGGCGTATGTCCCCAAGTGCGATTCACTAGTAAGTGCCTAATCGACTTCCGTGCGTAACGTAAATAGCATAACTACGATATAGTTACTACGCATGCGCAGTTGCAAAAATACGCACATAACTCCACATGAAAACATCTGTGAATACAGCCCTAAATTCCGCATGGGACGCTGCATCGGATGGTTGCATTCCAATGCAGATTACCACTTCAAAGTCCATTTACAGACATTGTGCACGGTTAGCTGACATTCTTAGTTTAAAATTTGGTCCTATATATTTAAATAAATCATTAAATTTCATTTTTTTATGAATACACTGTAATCACACTTAAGAGTGAGTTAGGTGCAGACAGAACCGCACGTAACTCTCCTATTCTGCCCCTAACCCACCGCATTTCTAGGAACCTTATGGCACTTAACAGTGCTACAGGGCTTTCTTAAGTAAATGTGTGTATTTTCCTTCTTAAGAAGGCTCCCCTGCCCTCTCCAGCTAATCTACATCCCTTCCCCCCGCCCACTTCTACCTAAGTCCACCCCAAAGCTTCATTAGCACGCCTCCTACTGACTAAACTACGCCATGCAATCTTTAAAGACCGCACGGAGTCAATCTACGCACCTTACTGATACATACATTGTGTAAATGACCTAATAACATGCGTAGTAGGTCATTTCGATATATTCTGCACTTAAAAAGCCTGAGCTTCTTAAGTGTGAATCCGGCCAAATAATAAAAGCTGTCCTAATTTTGGGAGTCTCCTGCATAATCTGGGAGAGCCGCCAACCCTGGAATATGCAACAAGTAGTAACTTCAAGATTCTGGCAACTGCAAAAGTAGGGGGATGAGAGGCCTAGCTACCCCAAACTTCACTGTAGCTAGAAGTAGGCTTTTCCCATCAGTGCTGGTGGCATAAACCCTGTCCATTTTGTCATAAAGACCAATCCTTTTGTAGAAATACTAATTCCTTTTGGAATGACTTTGTTCTGGCGCTCACTAGTATTGTGCTCCCAACCCTAGATCGCTTGTGCTAAAGATATGGGGCCTGATCCAGAACTACGCTTCGAAGCGATTTTACACGTGGCGGAGACGTAAAATCGCTGTTTAGAACGCACTGCGCGTGCGCACCATAGAAAATACGCACATTTACGTAGCGTAATTGTGAACGCATGGGCCATTCACGTATGTGTCACGTAAATACTTACGTGTGGGCGTGCCAATTTTACGTGAGTCAACAATACGTTCGGTTTACGTGAAGTAGGTGGAGGTTTGTATGTAAAGTGTACAGTATGGGCGTGCTAAGCGGCGTACGTTCACGTAGTCTATACGTCCGTTAGCGGACGTACGCTGTTACGTTTGAAAAAGTTAAGGTAGGGTTTGGGAAGCGTATCTTGAAAACATACGTCCGTGCAAGGGGTGCGCCGAGGGGAGTGTAGCGAACTTACGTGCACGAAAATACGCTCCGCGAATAAACGTACGGCACACGTAGTTCTGGATCTACCCCATGGTGGTTTGTAGTATGAAGATCTTTAAGTTATACGCAGTTGTACACAGTGTGCAGGCGATTCAATCAATGACATTGTCCCATGCATAGAGTTTGTAGCAGTTCTTAGAAAGTACTTTAGTATGTTAGTAACTAATGTCAACACTTCTACAATGTCCAATCTAGTTAGTAGAAGGTGATTGAATAGCTCACAGTTCGTAGCGGTGTCTAGAAGCTCTTATGGAGCCATCTTACAGCGTGCTGGCTGTGTTCTGCACGGGGCGTTGTAAGCACTCTTCCGTCTCGGCTGCAGTGGACACTGTCGCTTGGCAATGTCAGCCGCTTTGCCGCGCTGTTATTTTTTATTCCCCCTGCTGCGCACGTCTAGTCCACCGACCTCATTTCTCAGTCCAAGGGGTGTTGCAGTGTTGCAGCAATATGTCGGGGAATTTGGGAAAGATAGAAGAAAGCCACCTAGTGCAATACTGTTTATTCAGCAATGATTCAATTAAAATCTTGCATGTAATGACCCTGAGGAAGTCGGCTTGACCAACGAAACGCGTTGGTCCAGCACCTGAATACCGTCACATCTATATATGTCCGCATCCTTTGTAAGTACCCTGTACAATTTTACTGCTGTTTTTACGCATACAGCCGCCATAACTTGTGCAGCAGCCGTAGGTCTGGATCTGCCCCAAAGTATCCATCTATCAGGTACCCAATGGGCAAATGATAAAAAAGAACACTTGATAATCAATATTCAAAGTACAAAACTTAATACATGTTATAAGTATCTGTGTAGTCAATCTTCTGAATGAATGAATTAAGTGGAGGTGTGTTTACCATTTTATGACAAGTGAGAGCACATTTAGAGAACTCCCTTACCACTTACAACAGTGCAACTGTTTCCATCATGTCCCAGAGCACAGTGGCAAATGCAGGATTTTGATAGGGGGGGTTTCCAATGCGTGTAATACATGTGGGGTATATTAGCATACCTCCCAACATTTTGGAGCCCGAAAAATAAGCTCTGCCCCATCCCACCCTAGCTCTGCCCTCGTCCCGTCCCCATTGTCATACAGCACGGGGCAAAAATATAAATAGAAATTAAAATAAACCTTGCCTCCAGTGTATTTTTAAAAGTTTTATTTTGAGGGTACAGATCTAATAGCTATAGTAAAGCACATTACACCATGGACCAGAGCTTGTGTCAGGGTATAAGCAGTGTTGAATTTGTTGTGACCCATTCACCATTCCCACTTGCTTCCCTATTGCAGCACAGGCCAGAACCATCTTTCTCTATGTCAGTCTGCCCCACATGGCCATGAAGCTACACCCCTCTCACAGCACCTGTAAAGCCAAGCCCCTTTCACAGCACCTGTAAAGCCACTCCTCTTTCACAGCACCTGTAAACGCACTCCCCTTTCACAGCACCTGTAAAGCCACTCCCCTTTCACAGCACCTGTATAACCACTCCCCTTTCACAGTGCCTGTAAAGCCAATCCCCTCTCACAGCACCTGCAAAGCCACACCCCTTTCACAGCACCTGCAAAGCCACTCCCCTTTTTTAATTTTATTTTTATTTTTTAAAAGTAAGTGGTAATATAAAGTGGTTTTTGTCTTGTCCTTTGGTTTAAGGTAACTTTTTTGTGCCTCCAGCATTCTGCCCAATATTGATGGAATAATATAGGACACTATGATCCTGTTTTTCCCATATTTTCTGTGCGTTTAGATATCGAATGCTTTTACATTCTGCTTTTACATTTCCACACATTCATAGCATTATTGCACACCACGGCTCCTGGAATGAAAACAAAGCTCATAAATAGCACAAACAATACACAAAATAGCAGACAAGAGTGGTTATTGTAGTACAGATGAATGTGACACAGGTAATAAGAAATAGTCAGCTGGGTGCAACAGTAATACCAACTGCAACCATAAACAGGGAATACAACACAATACACAAATGCACTAAACAGAGATAAAAGAGGTCATAATACAATGAATTCAAATGGCAGCAGGGATCAGGAGAACGCAGTACATAGACAATGGGATACACTATATGCGATAAGACAATGGCAGGTGTCATGGCAAACGCTGAGCATAGAACAAAGGTAAACCAAATGCATGAAAAATACATACTATAGTAGAATAGGAGGGAAAACAAGACACAGGTCAAGTATGTATAAACAGATGCATGAAAGAATCAACAGGAGACTGGAAATCATACAACAGGAAAGGGAACCAACAGGAAACAACAATGACCAGCACCTTAATCACCCAGAGGTAGTCCTATATAGCCATATTGAACAGGTGCTGGTAATTAATCAAAGAGATAAAATCCAACAGCAGAAAAGAAGCCCAGGATTCAGGACACTACAATTCCACATAATGCAACAGGCTTTCTGTTAATAACCTCCATTGGAGGCTGTTGCTTCTCTAAATGAATTAAGATCCATGACCCAGATCCAGAACAACGCTTCTGTGCGGATTTACGCCTGCCGGACACGTAAAATCGCAATCTTGTATGTACTGCGCATGCGCACGACATATGATACGCTATATAACGTAAAGTAACTCTGAGCGTATGGGCCATTCACGCATCACTTGCGTAAATCCGTGCCAATTTTACGTGAGCCAAAATTACGCCTAAATTACGCAATGTAGGCGGGGAGTTCTGGATCTACCCCCATGAGCCTATTGTTTGACTGGGAACTATGGAATGAAATGTGGTATGAAGTCTATGGCTATTGACTTATATATCAAGTCTCAGCGTCCCAACAATTGCAAAGCAATAAAACAACAAAAAATTGCTGTACAGCAAATGAATATTGGATTTATATATGCTTTCATTCACAATTATTTACCGCAGTATTTATTGCTGAGTTTACAAATTTAATTAGGCTTTGACAAAAATTAAATTATGGAGCGGCAATCATTTTTCATTTGAAAGCACTGCTAAATATATTTTATTCAAATTATATGATGAGGTTAGTAGTGTAATAACAAGTACATGGAAGACTTTTTTCATACATAAATCAGATTAATGAAGTAATTGGGTAATGTGATTACTAGTGGATGTATCTTAAAGATACACTGGAGCTTATGATATGAGATAAATAGATAAATGAAAATAGTCTATGACCTAAAGAATCAGTGGTAATTGTTATTAGTGTAATCAGCAAACATTTAAAAGATAATTTTATGATATAGTTTACTGTTATTAAACTTGTATATAATGTAAACACTATGGGCCTGATCCAGCTGAACTAACGGTCAGCGTGACATCGTGGGACTCCCCCTGACACTCCCCCTGCCCCATCGTATTTACACTCCCTTATGCCGGCTGAAGGCTACCCTAACTTCAGTCGGCGTAAGGGAGTGTAAATACGCTGGGACGGCGTTAGTACGATAATGCCGCCCTCCCAGCCTCATTACCCTCCCTTCCCCCGCCTCCCTGCACTAACCTCAGCGTAGTAACGCCAGGGAACGCCCCCTCCAGCGTCACTACGCTGGAGCTACGGACACCCAATCCATGATCGGCCATTTCCGTAGCAACGCCGGGCAACACAGATCGACTTTTAAGAGGATCTTACACTAAAGCGCCAGCCAGCGTAGGTCTGGAACAGGCCCTATGTAATTATAATAATCTTATTGTCACAAAGCATGGAACTTACAATGTCAGACGTAGCATTTCCCACTGGTCCTGGACCTCCAGCGTGGCCTGCTCTGTCGTGCATCCCCGGTGTTTCCTGAGTACTGGCTGACCTGTGATCCAGGGCTAGGTAATTTGCTTGGCTCACCGTTGTGACCATTTTGGAAGCAGTCAGGTGACCGCTCTGCACCAGCCATTTGTTTGCATTGTCTTCCTAGTTACCTGGCAGCCAATGAGGGTAAAGTGCTCTCTATTTATCTTCGCTGTGAGGTGCAAGAAGCCTGGATTACCTGATTAGCGCTTGCAGGGATAATGGGCCTGATCCAGAACTACGCGTCGGTGCGTGGCTGAGACGTAAAATCGCTGTTTTGTACGCACTGCGCATGTGCACCATAGATAATACGCACATTAACGTAGCGTAATTGTGAACGTATGGGCCATTCGCGTATTTGTCACGTAAATACTTACGTGTGGGCGTGTCAATTTTACGTTAGTCCAAATTACGTGTGAAATACGTGAAGTAGGCGGGGGTTTGTATTTAAAGTGTACAGTATGGGCATGCTTAGCTGCGTAAATTCATACGTAAGTGTGCGTATGACTGCGGTTAAGTTGGAAAAAGTTAAAGTAGGGTTTGGAAAGCGTATCTTGACAAAATACGCCCGTGCAAGAGGTGTGACGAGGGGAGTGTAGCGAATTCACCCGCACGAAAATACGCTCCGCGAGTAAACGTACGGCACACGTAGTTCTGGATCTACCCAAATATTAGTAAATGGACCCCTTAGTGACCATGGGCCTGAGCCAGACCTCCAGCCGCTCAGGGAACTACGACCGACTCGGCCGTAATTTCCCTGTTTTGAAGGTTGTGCGCATCCTTCATACAGCGGCGTGATCGTGCAAGGGGTGTGTCGAGGGGAGTGTAGCGAATTCACCCGCACGAAAATACGCTCCGCGAGTAAAGGTACGGCAAACGTAGTTCTGGATCTACCCCGATATTAGTAAATGGACCCCTTAGTGACCATGGGCCTGATCCAGACCTCCAGCCGCTCAGGGAACTACGACCGACTCGGCCGTAATTTCCCTGTTTTGAAGGTTGTGCGCATCCTTCATACAGCGGCGTGATGGCTATAGTTACGGCCACCGGTTGATACGAAAAGGGGGCTTTCCCCCACTTTACGCATGCAATTTCTCCACCGTCAAGGCGGAGATAGGCATGCAAATTAGGGAACAGGGCGGAGGAAGCAATGTGGCTGTACTGCCACAGAGCTGATCGTAATGGTTAGGGTTGGATTCTGGGCATGTAAGTGTCAAGATTTCCGCCCGCCAGTGGGGAGCGGACTCTCCGCTACGATGACGCCCGTAGATCTGGATCAGGCCCCGTGTCTATGGATGTCCCTCAGAAAGTGCTAAGTAATTGCACTTTGGGCCTGATCCAGAGCTAGATTTACCCGACCAATATTCATGTCCGCTTCCCAATATCCACAGTAGTCGATGGGTTGTCCATTGCTAGCTAGGAGTTGAAGCCAAGTAGTGGGAGGACTCCCCATATCTTTATCTTGCCAATGCTGTCGAAATTCGGTAAGTCTAATTGTAGATACTTGAGAACCTGTGTCAAGTAGAGCCATCATCTCCACACCATTAATTCGGATCTTTAAATGGGGACATTCTCCCACATATTGTGGCCACCACTCCTGCGTCAATGGACCTACTACTGGTTGTTTTCCCGAGGGTCGGTCCCTCGCCTCGGGATACCCCCGTTTAAAGGCCGATATGAACAATTTCTTTCAATATGCCCCCCTCTATTACAACTTCTACAGATAGGTCTTCCCTGCGCATCAAATTTATCCGAAGGCCGTCGACCCGACTCCCTTGGAGCATTCCAATGGGACCAGTCCCTCCCGATATTCCTAGGACGCCATTCTTCTCTATAAGCCCCACTATTTCCCAAACTAAGTTCCTCCAACTTTCGTCCCATTTTAGTCATATTTGCAGTTAATTCAGCGAGCTGTTTTTCAATGACCCCGACCGGATCCGTCCCAGCCGACATCTGAGCCTGTTGAGTCATAACTTCCCTACCATCCACATTGTTAGTCTTAATCACTGGCTTAATCTCACTGAGATTATCATCTTCGAATAATTCCACATCAGTTTCTTCTTCCCACTCATCCCCTTCATTCATCCCTAAAATCTGTAAGACTTTTTCCTTAAATTCTGGAAAGGACACATCCACCTGCTGTTGTTTCCACATTCTGAGTTGGGAACGGACAGTTTCCCCCTGAGCACCCTCAATAAATAGGTCAATCAAAGTTGCATCCGCTTGTTGTATCTCTCTCGAATCAAGCGCCTGCACTGCTCTCATTGCCTCTTGTAATGCTAGAGCATAATCTCTCAACGTTTCCCCATGTCTCTGTTTTCTCGCATACAAATGACTTTTTAATTTGGCCACGGTTTTTGCATTAAAAATTCCTAATAACTTTCTAAAAATGTCTTCCACTGTTCTCTTCTCCTCCTCCGCCCAAGCTTTAACCTCTCTTAACGCAGACCCTTTCAACTGACCCATCAGAATTTCTACTTTCTGTGCCTCAGTTAACGGATATAATCTAAACATAGACTGCATCTTTTCTTTAAATTCCCTGAAAGTACTTGCACCTGGAACACGTCCCCTCCCCGCATACGTAGGCAACCATGGAGCTCCGAAATAATACGGCATTGTAATCGGTGATGCCATGGCTGCCGGTGACTGTTCCTGACTGGATGTAGCCTCTGCTGACATTGAAGACCTCTGTCCTGGGGAAGCAGGCAGAAATCTCCGCATAGAAGACAAGGGGGTCTGAGACTTTGACATATTTAAATACTAAATTAATTTAATTTAATTAATTAACAGGTCTCGTATCCTGTTCGTGGACGCCAAATTTTGTAGCACTTTTTAAAACTATACTTAATAGCTACAATAACGATAATAACTTTTGCTAATTAACACCATGGGAAGCGAATTAAATTATGTTCTTTGTATCAGTATTGGGGAGTGAACGGTAAGATCTGCAGAGAAGAAACTAATCACACAGAAATGAAGTATTTCAGTAAGAACTTTACTGTCAAGGATTTCTCCCCAATTGATATATGTACTTCTAGAAATTTCAATTTAACAACCGAAATCAATACTTTTGTGAAATAGTAGGAGAAACATTAGCCCATAAAACTTCACAGTCTACAATGAAATACTCTCGCAATAAGTACAATTATCAAGCTTAGAATAGATTTAACAAATAAACACTTCATATAACATTTGCTTTGTGATACAATGGCAGTTTGAAACACTGTCCCTTTTACAAAGTATAGTTGCACATTTCAATTAATTAATGATAACACAAAACTTGCACAATATTTCCCAGTAGTAATTATTCACATTAACATTTAAAATTGTTTCATGAGGACCAAGAAACACTCCCACCTACAATTCGACAATAACAGTTTAAACTATCCACTTGGAGTTTCAGCTCCTTATAACCTGAACCCTTACTTCCCCCTTCTATTAATACACACTAGATTTTAAACAATCACTATATTTTAATTAAACTAATACAATGTACGAATATACTCCTTCCCTAGCCACATTTAACTTGTCTAATTTCCCCACCTAGACTTTATCTAAACACCTCCCACTTTTCTCCCATACAATACTTGGTTGCAGAGTCTATTTCTCACACCAACAGGTAAGTGGATTGGAAGTTAACACTGCAGAACAATTAGTGCATCCAATTCCCCTCTCCCGTGAATTACCTCTACCAGCACTCCACTTCTGACAGTCTCACAATCTCATACCCATAGATGACTGTTCTGTTCTGTCTCATGCAAGTCACGGTGGCCCTATCTTTAGTTCCAATTTGCTTTCTCTTCCTTCCGTATCACCAACTGATCTCCTCCGTTCAATCACCGTCTCACCAAATCTCCTAATCCAAGCTCCCCGATCCACTGTTCACCTGTCGGCTCCAGCAATCACCATCTCAGAATCCTTTCCAGCCACTGCTTCCTTCGTACTTCTCCCTCCACTCTCTGTCTCCCCGACCACCTGCAGACTCCAATGATCGCTCCGACACCTCTCCGTCCAGCCGCCGTTCCCTCCGACACTGGCACACTTTCCCACAGCACCGTCGTTCACTTGTACCCACTTCAGCTTCTTGCAGAAAGTAATACCTCACGATGAAACTATACTTGTCATTTCCTCCTTGCACCTCCCGTTACTCTCAATCCACACCGCCAGAAATCTGCGATCGCCTCCTCCTCTGTACAGCCAAACTTTATTCACTTTCTTTCTCTCAGCTGTCACCTATAATCCTCTCACCAATTCCCAAGTCGTTCACCAGGCCACCTTGTTCAATTCACCATATTAGGAGCCTTCTGTCACTCAGTGGATTTATTAGTGGGATTCTCCCGTCATCTGATACCTCCTCTTGTCACAATCACCGACCCTCAATATTTAGGCTTCGCTCAAAAATAATCCAAGCCTTCAGGTAAGTTAAACTCTTTCTCCAATCTCCATTCCCTTCACCGAGTGTGTCATTTATTCCTTTCTTGTCGCTAACATTGCGTTAAAACTGCTCTTCCACACTATCTCCCTTACTCTCCTCAGCCTTCAACTACCTCAGAAAACTCTCCCGCTTAACTCCACTCTCTCTCACCAGCCTCGCGCTGATCCCCGAAATTTCCAGACTCCCCACGTGCCTTCAACTGCCACGCGTCCTCAACAGCTGTTAGTCTCTTAGCAACTAACAGCATCATGTAATTCCTTTACCCCTAGATGGCGCCCAACCAGTCTACAATAGGACTCCCCATAGCAGGGTATTACACACTTACATATCCAAAACCCTACCTTAAAATCTCCGAACGGCGCTTTTTCGTAAGGGCTGTTTTATACCATGCACTTGCGAAGTGACTCCCAAATCGATTGCTTCTGCCTTGAGAAGGAGAAGCAATCGATCCACTGAAGAACGAAGTCTCTGTGCCAAATGGTAAGTTTTTATCCTACCCAAACCCTTATTCTAATCCTTACCCTAACCCTCCCCTTCCATTACCCTGGTGTGGGTCCCCGGTCAGAATGGTCCTATTTCAATAGGGCCGTTTCCTCCCAGCCAGTTTCGAACTGGCTGGGATTTCTATTGCATATGCCTCGAGGAGACATTGTAATCGATCCACGGAGCACCAAGCTTTCGGTGCTACGAAAAGCAAGTAAAAGTAGTCCCCCGTTCCTTTCCCTAATTCTAACCCTAACCCTCCCCTCTCACTACCCTAACTCTCCTTTCCTGGCAGCCTGACCCTAACCCACCCTTCCTTGCAGCCTGACTGTAAGCCACCATCTCCCGCAGCCTGATCCTAAGTCTCCCTTCCCTGCAGCCTGACCCTAAACCTCCCTACCCCACACAGAGAGGTTACTCACCTTCCCCTTGGTCCCGGTGATAGCTGTGGCGGAGGGATATCGGCGGTGGCGGAATTTGCGAATGTGAATGGGTGAAGTATGGCGATCGGCATACTCACCCATTTTTAAAAAAAAAATTAGAAATTGGTAAGTATTCGAAATAGGGATATCCGAAAAGAAACTTTTGAATATCCTTATTTCGGAAATGGGACATTCTAACCGGGGACTGCAACCGCCCTTACCCTAACCCTAACTCTCTCCTCCCTACAGCCTAACCCTAAGACTCCCTTCCCTGCAGCCTAACCCTACGTCTCCCTTCTCTGCAGCCTAACCCTAAGACTCCCCTTCCATGACCCTAACCCTCCCTTCCCTACAGCCTAACCCTAAGACTCACCTTCCATGACCCTAACTGCTTTCTTCCATTCCCTGCAGCCTAACCCTATGACTCCCTTCCCTGCAGCCTAACCCTAAGACTCCCTTCCCTGCAGCCTAACCCTATGACTCCCTTCCCTGCAGCCTAACCCTATGACTCCCTTCCTGCAGCCTAACCCTAAAACCCCCCCATAGAGTCTTACTCACCTGTCCAGTCAGTGCGGCAGTGCAATGCGTCTGCGCGGCATTTCCAAATGAATAGGTAAATATGCCAATCGGGATACTTATCCATTCATAAAAATATATTTATTTTAAATAGCGAATTTTGAAAATACTGAAATAGAGACAGCTGAAAATTAGCTTTTGACTCTCTATTTCAGAAAAAAGCAGTTTCGCTATGGAGACTGCATACCTCCGCCCCCTTACCATCATCTGCGTGCCTATCTTTACCCCCTGTACGGGGATTAGGCATGCGTTACCATGTCTGGTAACTCCCAATGCGAAACATCTGACGTGCGCATGTGCCCTGCCACAAAATCCCCTGAATTCTGCAAGCAGCTTACGGGACTCAGGTGACATTATATGATAAGATCAGGCCCACAAAGGGCATTAGCTAAGCAGCGAAGGAAACGAGTGTAAGAATGAGCACTCTGCTTAGTGCTTATGCGTTTGTGTAAACATAAATATATCTATCACCAGCACAGCTCCTCAGGCGTTTGAACTGGGGCCCTAAGCCCTCTACCATGGAGGGCCCCACCAGCTTATTATACAGAGCAGTGGACGTCTGCATGTAAATATACTAAATGTGCATATGTCATATGCAGCTTAGACACTAAATACATTTATCACATTGTGTTCGGTATCCATTTAGAATTCTGGCGTTGATGTATGTCATATTTTAGTTTACCGTCCTCATAGTTTGCTTGCGTCAGACATTTTTCTGGTGTACGAGATGTGTTGCACAATAGTGATTTCCCCATTTCGCCGTGTGAATTATTACATTTGCTTTACGTGAAAGCGTGCGTTATTCTTGATTGCATTAGATTACTATCATAGTTTTATGCAACATGGGTTAATTACACTTACTCCATATTTCAATCCCGGCTTCTTCTCGACATAATAACCCAATTACACATTGATGCATTACATCTTCCGGTACCGATAATGAATTCCCTGTGTCTCATCAGCATTTTTCTTTACATGTCAGATGTTGTACTGACACATTATTATTTAAATCCTGGAATCAGTCTCTATTGTGTGAACGTCTGGTTAGGAAGAAAGTATATTACATGTTACCAGGGCGACTACAAAGCCTAAATATTAGCCAGGGGCGGGAACTTTTAAAGTCAGAGGGCCCGATTCAGTTAGGAAAAAATCCTTCGCCGGCGTATTTTGAACGCATTTTTTTTTATTTACCGGCGTTATTTTTTTTGCAATTCAATTATTTTTTTGCGTTAAAAATCCGCAGTTTTTTAACGATAAAAATCCGCACCTATGAGAGGTGCGGATTTTTAACGCTGCCCTATGTTGTGCCCCAACAGGGCATGCTGATGTTTGTAGAACTACAAGCATCAGCATGCCCATGGATGGCAGCGCATCAGGCACCATGCCCTGCCATCCAGGGACCGCTGAGCAGCTGCTAGAAGGGAAAAAAAATCTCTCTCTTAACGCTGCAAAACATTTCCTGCCAGGGCTACTGAGAGGCTATTACCCAGTGCCTGAAGTATCGTGAGAACGTGATTTCAGGCACTGGGTAATAGTCTCTCA
>WWET01006329.1:55277-69473 GCA_011038615.1 Limnodynastes dumerilii
GGAGATGGGGAGAGGAAAGGTCCGTGCAGGGTTGCGCTATGATCTGCCAGTGTCAGTAATAACAGCTCTCTACTCTGTACCCGGCCGGATCATAAGTTATCCTCAGGTTGGAGCCGGCCAGCACTGATCAGGGGGGTCTCTGGATACTCAGAACAGCCCCCCTCCCTCCCACGTAGAGCATATTCTAAAGTCAATATTAAGTACTACAACCCATTGGCTTATGATTCTATCACTACAATAGCCTGATTTTAATAACACACTTAAAAACTCCATTGTTTTGTTGAAAAATGCGCTCTTTAAAAATAAAGGCTAAAAATAAAAAATTAATTGCTTCAGGGCCCTAAAGTTTAAGCTTCATTATTTTCATAGTATATCCCCCACTGGGGATGACTGCACATCTTCCCAGGGTCCGGGGGCCGGATCGAGACCCCCGCATGCTCTCCGAACGTGCAGGGGTCTATCCGTCCTAGAGAGAGAGGGGAGGGCCATAAGGCAACTTTACTGCAACCGTGCGGATCAACGGTCCGTACAACCGGTTATCCGCACAAGTGTGGGAGCCCCCTCCCACACTGTATATTTTGCATGCTTCCCCCCGCCCCCACTTCCCCACTTTAGCGGGTGGAGTGGAAGCACAGCCCATTTGTAAGCAAGCTATGTTCCGTACGATTTTTGCAATGCTGGGGTTACTACCGTAACCCTAGCATAACATCTGGATGGCGTATGCGCGCTCCAGTAAAAACAGGCCACTTACACATGTTGTGAGTGTAAGTGACCTGTCAGGCCCCAGGAGTTCTCAAGGGCAGTTTAACTGATCGTAAAAACACGCACGGAAATTCAGCAGTTACTGATAAAATATCAGGATTCGTGACATTTCCAAATTTAAGCACTAAGTAGAATTAGACACTGAGTGGTTTTTAATTATACCCCTCTCATATCTCCGTCCCAGCAATATCCTGGGTCCTACAATCCAGGATATTGCCGTATCAAACAGATCATCCCAAGGTCACAGACTCTGGAAATAATCGCTTTTCACACTGCAGGGTTGACCCGGGAAAGTCCCGCAATAGTACACAAATCCCTCCAATCAGATTTGTTTGTGTGCGACCCGGTTTGAAAAACTCAGGTCACACGTTTCACCCTTTTTTTCATTAGACCCGGGAAGAGGACCCCAGGACTTTTCACATCACACCTCAACCCGGGTCATTGGAGCCTTGACACAGGTCTAATGGCAAAAACCCGGCATCAAGTCCCTCCCTGTCCGTGGCAACACTAGTATGCTAGTATTGCCAGGCAGGGGGGCAGGACTTGAGGCCATGGTTTCATGGAAACCACAAGCCTCAAGTCCCTTGCAAGAGATTTGCAGGCTCTCCCGTGATACCGGGAGAACTGCCTGAATTTCAGGTGTCTACCGGACATTCCGGGAGAGTCGGCAACCCTGATATATACCCATTTCTCTGCTGTCCCTTACTTCTATTTTCTAAAACAACTAAAGCGAATTGTGTATCCTTCCATTCCCTCCTTGACCCACTTTAGCCTGACTTTGAGCACCTCCATAAACTGCCTTCATCAAGTACCAGCATGCTTTGGCTGCATAGCGGATGCCTGAAAAAGCATGCTGGAACTCGTAGTTTCACCGCACCTGGACAGCCTCAGGTTGGACAGGTCTGCACTAGAGGTTACTATCATTAATCTCCTTGAAATTAATTTTTAAAACGTCTTATGAATTTCGCCACAGCACCTGTTAAAGAAGCCATTTTGGAGTCTTAAAAATGTTAATGTGAGAGCAGATGTATCCAGTTTATTAGAGACAAGTGACATTACTGAGGTATTGTGAAGGCACCGATTTTGTGGCTTTCATCAATTTTAATGTCCGTTCCATGACAACCGGTGACATCACCCAGTTGCCAAAACAGCTGACTCCATTTAATATGTCCACATGAAGCAGTCAGGCTTATAACACATTCTTCCATCATGGAAGCCTTTTCATTAGGACACACCTGCTGTATAATTGTTCTATAAAATCATATGAAGATGTGCTTGGAGATACATAGTTACCAGGGAAATAAAAATCCTCCACTGCAGCCACAAATCCCCCTAACATGTCTATTTTTAATGTCTATGCTTTTTATTACCATCTCTATATATTTGAGAACTTTTGCTCATAGATGCAATGATTCCCACTGTTTTAATCACAAGTGCCCACTCTACCAACATGTGAGAAATGTAATTATGTTACACGTTTGTATATATAATTGATTCGTTCGAGCACAATCTGTCGAGGAAGCCATTCACGGGAGAAGTGTAGGAAAAATGTGTTATAGTATGAGGAAACCTGAGACATCTTGTCACATGACTGCTATTAGCTTTGCTTAAATGCCTAACCTATTCATTAAAATCCTTTTCAAGGTACGAAATAAGAAAGCGGTATAAAAATAGATAAATAAAACAAAACATCAAATTTTATTAAATAAAAAATAAATAAAAACATTTCCAAAACAAAAATAGAAAAAACACATTTCTGTAAAACAAGTGGGAATTTCTGATCCAATCTGGAATGTAAATCAATTTGTTCCTGTATTTCCTAAACCCCCACACACCTTATTAAAGGTTTAGGTGTGATCCAGATGTGAAAGCAACTATGGACTGTATTCGTACTTAAGTACGATCTTTTACGAAATGAAGCGTAGTGGGTCACTTACTCAATCTACGTACCAGTTAGATATGTAGATTGCCTCCGTGTGGTCTTTAAAGACCGCACAGAGTAGTTAGTTAGATAGAGACGGTGTAATGCCGCCTCAGGGAGTGATTAGGTAGAAGTGGGAGGGGGAGGGATTTGGATTAGCCGGGGAGGGCGGGGGCGAGGCAATGTCCGTGCATAGTTTTCGCCTTAAGAAGGAAACTACGCACGGTAAGATAAAGTAATCCTATGACACTCTTAAGTTCCAGAAGGTGCCTAAAAATGGGGGGTGGGTTAGGGGGCTGCACGAATGAGTTAGGTGCAGTTCTCTCCACCCCTAACTCACTCTAAAGTGTGAATATGGTCCTATAGCTCTAAATTCATCTGCAAAGTACAAGAGCTTGTGTACAGACGTTACAGCCATGAACAACGGACCTGAGGGGGGTGAAATCCCATGTCACTCTCCTGTCTCATGCGGAGGTCTGGGCACTTACTTACCATCAGACAGATCCCCTCGTTCCTTAGGCTAGTAGATCTGTAGTGTGATTTCTGCTATGCACAGGGGTAGTTGTGTAAGTGGCTTGTGTAAGTCCCCTAATTCTGGATCCTACCAAATGCCCTTACTGCATCCTAACCTTAACCCTTCCCTAAAAGCATCCTTTTCCTAACCCTAAAACTACCATTCAGTATAACACTCACCCATTCATGTTGTGCCAAGTGTCCAGCAGGTGTCCTCGTCAAGCAGCAAAGGGTCAATCAAGCACCAGTCGAAAGGAGAACAGTCGATCCAGCATCATTGTCGATCTGGTGTCCTCAAACCCAGCAATGTCAAGCTCCCATCCGTCAGCCTACTAAGCATATGGTACGTGACTGTATTCCATTGTGATGACAGCACAATGCAGAAAGTATATATAAATGTTTTTTTTTAATCTTTTATTTTGTTAATATTTTTTTTTTTTTAAAGTTCTAACACCAATACATAATAATATAAATACCAGATGGAATCTATCTTTATTATTCTGAGATTATAGTCAAGCAAATAAATTAAGTAATAAGGAGGAATCCCTGAACTGGAACAGTAAAAGATCACGTTTGGATAAAAAGTATATTTTAAATTAGTATCTAAAGAAGTCAAGAATTCCACTTTCAAATTTAGCAACAATGATGGTCATTAAAACCCCAGAAAAACTGGCAAAGCCTCTGGGATTTTAATGAAAATTATTGTTACTAAACATTGAAGTGGAATTCTTGATTTTTTCGGCTACTAGCTGATTATATGCTAAATACTTGAAACATTTCTTATTGAAACACAATCTTTTAGTATTGTACTTCAGGGATTCATCATTATTAATGTGTTTATTTGTTTTATATGTGTGTGTTTGTGTGTGCAATCTGCATCTGCTAATCATTTCTGGGATACATTTTTATTATGTATTCATTTCATCTTTTAAAAAATATATTCTAACGATATGAAAGAATATTAAACACTTCCATAGTTTATTCATTTTTGTATTAATATTATTATTAGAAATGATTATTTTTAAGCGCCACACAGAGGCAATAGGAAAGACAATAATTACATATACAATACAATAATTAACAGACAGGGTACAAATTTGTAAAAATAAGGAATACAATACAAGCACAATGCAGATATAAAGTACAGTATTAAAATAGCATAACAATATGTAGGAAAAATAAAGAAGAAAGATATGAGTGTAGGAGAGGATGAATAAGGGGAGAAAGAGACAGTAGAGAGAAAAGGTAGGCATTAACGAGGACAAGGTAGAGAGGTGATGCTCATAAGTGCTAACATACTAAGTGGGATGGGGTAAACATACAGGAGACACAGGGATGGAGATGGGTAGGGAAGGTAAGCTCAGGTGGAGCAAGGGTAGGCTAGGAGGAGATGGTGCAGTCATCGATAGTAATGGAGATAATAGGGGTAGTGAAAGAGGAAAGACTGCAATATCAGTTTTGATGCACCTTGAGAAAGAATCCAATTTTTTTGAAACGCGTCGGTGGTTGCGGGTAATGATATTGTAGTCTATTCAAACCATCTCCCGTTTTTTCCCTTTTCTCTCGCCTATTCAGTATATTAGAAAGGGGCCCCTATTTTCTTTTGCTGTTGTTTTCGGGTGATTCCATCTATGAGGACAGGGCAGCGGGAGTGGGCTGATATACAGGGGGTTTTTTTCCTCCCATTCCCCATCTACAGGGGTTAAATAATCAAAGAGCTTTTTTTATCAGCGTTTTAAATAGTTTTATTGGTGAAATAAATACTGCGGCACTGTTTGTGGACGGTGAGATTTTTTTAAGCTTAGAACTCATAGCAGAACAGCCACGAGTGGTTGGTTTGGGATAGAGTCAATGGAATAGCATTGCATTGATTGCGTTAAACAGCTGACGAGCGCTGATTGAAGCTCCGGACCCACTGTGAAGTCCCTGTAAAGGAGGAAAAGACCGTTAGTTTTGCTACGTTACAAGAGAAGAACAACGTAAGTGCATAGATTCTATGTGTACTTACCTGTGATTTGACCGTCTGCACTAGTTTTCCTCTTTGTCTTTTTCTGGTGCCTGAGATGGAGGGAGGAGGAGGAGATCGGGACGCCGGGAAACTGACATCATAAAGAGGATAAAGAGTATTAACTACATGTAATAGAGCAAAGAGAAGTAAAGTGTAAGTGCATTTCATATCTTCACTATATTGCATAGTCGCTGGCTGACTGCACTAGTTTTTCCCCCTTACTCTCTTTGTGGCGACGCTGTGTTGGAGAGTGGAAGCAGACGGTTGCTGCTGGTGACGACGGGAGCAGAACCTGGTGAAAGGAATATATTTAAAGCCGAGAACCAAGAGATATACAGTGTAAGCATTTGGGAGAGGGAGAAGCGTGGTGAAAAAGCTTGACATATTGCCTGTTTTTTTTCCCTTTTTGAGGAAAACCAACAACGAATTATCTTAAAAATATAAGGACTATTAACAGGACTGAAAAGGATCAAAGAACACCGAAAAGATCACGGTTGAAAGATTGTGAGTCCCTACTATCTATTATATACATATAAGTTAAGAGAGGAAGGAGGTTCTAAAGACTGAAAATTGAAAATTAGACTGGAACTAAAGAACCAAGGACCTCGAAGGAACTTTTCGTGTCATCATAGGGAGTTTATGTGAAGTCACAGAATTACTATTCTCTGTAAGGGGGCGCTGTGAGATTATCAGGGTTTTTGCTTGCTCTTTTTACGATATGAGTTTTGTCCATGTTAAGCTTGAGAAAGCGCTGGGACATTCATGGGGAGGTGGCTGAGAGGCAATCTGACACTTCAGACAGGAGAATGGAGGAGAGGTCGGGAGAGGAGAGATAGCTTTGAGTGCCATCAGCATAGAGGTGGTAGAGAAAGCCAAAGGAGCTGATGAGGTCACCCAGAGAGGAGGTGTAGAATGAGAAGAGAATGGGACCAATAACCGAGCCCTGGGGAACACCAACGGGAAGAGGAGTAATATATGTTCATAACGATCCCTTACACCTACATAGCTACCTGTATGTACGCCACCTGTATATAGTACTGGGAGTAAAGTCATAAAACCTATTTGGACTTTGTTTTGTGATTTGCACATGTTCGATCCGGATGTTATGCAGGGAAACCCGTTCCGTACGTGCGTAGCGAGTGACTAATAAGATCCATTGGCAGGGTCGTGTCTGTTCTTCATAAGTAGGAATTTAATAAAGTGGACGGGGCGAGGTATGTAAATAGGGCAGTGTGGGCGGGGTTTGCAAAGACTGCACGTACTTTAGCATAATCCGCACAAAGGAGAGATAAGGTTGTTCAATGGAGGCGCAGAAAGATCCGTAAGAGCAAGGGCCTGTATTCAGAGTACCGGACGTATAACATATTAGTCCGGTGTTCAGTGATTTTTACTACTGCGCATGCGTAGTCATTTTATACCGTAAGCAGACCGCATTTACGCAATATACGCAAGAAAAAGTTAGGTAGATTACGTAAAAAAATTACTACGCCTGCGCAAAAGTAAAAATCGCTAAACTCTGAATACGGGCCGAGGGGAGTGTCATGGGAGCGCACTTGCTATTTAGGTGCGTAGTTTGGCGAATCCACGCTTACTCGTGTCATTCTTCGGTGTGAATTAGACCAAAGACCCTTATATTTTGTATTGTTTTTAGTTGATATTGTGGCTTCATGTGGTTTGGCAAAATGCGTGTCTGAGTACGGAATCAACTTCCCAGGACATACAGGAGTCTCAGCACACCCACGTACATAATAGACTCGCCACATAACAACATAGAGGACTGTAAGACTCTGGCCCTGATCCAGCTGCCGTCACGTGATCTGCTACTGCGCAGGCTCAGAACTGAAGAGCGCACAGGGACGTCCCAATCACATCAGAGCAATGTACAAAATTTCTACATTGGAACATGTACAATGTCAAAGGTTCCTATTTTGACTAAGTACCCATTCCTGTTTATTGCTAGGCTGCAGGGAGGGGAGGGTTAAGGTTAGGCAATGGTACAGTGATGGTTAGTGTTAGGCTATCTATCTCTCTCATATCTATCTATCTATCTATCTATCTATCTATCTATCTATCTATCTATCTCATATCTATCTATCTCATATCTATCATTCTCAAATCTATCTGTCTATCTGCCTGTCTGTCTATCTGTCTATCTAATGTCCGTCCGTCCGTCCGTCTATCCCAGGTGGGACTTATAATTATGATGGTGGTGCACATAACTGAAGCTGGACAATCCATCTAAAAAGAGTCTTTTTTTTTGCATGCAAAACCGCAAATGATGCCAATTACCTGGAATAAGAACCTGTGAGAGACAGTTAGCAGCTATAATGGGTCTATTTGCAAAGCTCAGCTGCAGAATTTAAGAATTTTGAATTGTAGAATTTAAGAGCAACATTCATTTTAGAACAAATACATTTAAAAAACCCAAAATGATGACATGTACATTACGCGCTCTCTTTATCCCCACAAACCTCCTGTTTGCAGAAAACTGACTCTATGAAAATAGATCAATTGAAAAAATATCATGAATTGTCCTATGAACCCCCGGAAATTCACTTATCTTTGTCTGGTATAATTGCTTCATATTTAATAGTTTACTTTTGGCCTGAGGTTTATTAATGCTTCTCTTGGCAGATGCCTGTGTTGGCATGGATAGGGATACCAACTAATGGATAATAACTGCTCCAGTGTACGTTCATTTTTCACCTCTTATGTCTAAGGATCGTGGCTGAAATATTTTGATTGACTGCATTAGTGGGGAGGACATTTCTGCCAATTAAACAATCAGTAAAATATAATAAAAAGCAACAGAAACCACAAAGGATCAAAAGTACAATGTAATTCAGGGCAGGGTGGTTTCCAATCATTCCGGGCAGCCGTTGGCTCCCTGGTCCTAATAATTCCTAAAAATAAAATGCATTCGTGGTAGATATTAAGGGACATAGGACTGAATCCTGAGGTTTCATTCTTAAAGGATCGGTCACTGAGCAATGGATGCACAGGCAATCGCAGGACCAGGCAATATCCAGTGGAGGGCTCAGGTTGGCCAGGCCTGGCTTAGCTAATCACTCGACTCACACAGATGGACTTTCAACACCCAGCGCTGACCTACACTTTTGTACTTTTGGAATAGACAGCATTTGTTTCTAGTGTTACAGACACTACAAATTATTCGTCTTATATGTCTTAAAAACCCCAGGTATGTGTCTGCCTCAGGGACTGTGCAAAACCAATTCAGCTTTAGTAGAAGACAATTAAGGGTTCCTAGGGTTGTGGATAGGAAAGAGGGGGCGGGCTCCATCCACCAGGCCCGTCCCGGGTCTATAAGAAGGCTGATTGTAACATTTGTGTACTGAGAAGTAGAATGGTTTCATTGTTGCTACAGGGAAAGTGCCTCTGTCTGGTCAGGAAATGGTGTCTAAATACTGAATTGCGACACTAGACTTTAAGCAAAGACCTTTAATAGCAGTCCATCTATTTCCATGGAAAAATTAAATATTTGAGGGGGTCCTTTTCTCTTTGGGTCTATTTAAGGACATAGTTGACAATTCTCCCAATGCATTCGGGGGAGACTCCAGAAATCCAGACGGTGCTCTGATGTCAGCAGACCACTCTCCTATTCTCGGGCCACTGATGATAGGAGTCATGAACTGGATCCTCACTTAAGTCAGCTGACTATTGGTGCTGCGCATGCACAGGACCAATATTACCGCATCAGGACCCAGCCGCCCAATGCTACGTTCCGTGTGGAACTTGGATTCATGCAGGTTTAGCTGCATGTCAAGCTGCACACAAGCCACAGGATAACGTGTCACGAGGACAGAACAGGAACGTCCCTGGGAATGACCGTTGCCTGGATAGTGCCTAAGCATTTAGAAGACGGTGCAGAGTCCGTGTTATTTTGCAGTCTGCATCAGACTCACTGTTTTGTTGTTGATCAGTGGAGATATTACTAAAACCTGCCATTATTAGTCACACATCATACCGTAACCGCTCAGACTGAAAGTTCATTGCAATTTAATGCCAAAAAAATGCAAAACTGTGCACTTGGAAACTCGAAACACTCAATATATCATTAATGGCTCTACATTAGATACTGCTGAGCAGGAAAGGGATCTAGGAGCCATTATTTCATGTGACTTATAGGTAGCCAACCGACGTAACAAAGCAATGAAAAAGGCAAGTCAGATGCTTGGTTGTATAGGGAGAGAAATAAGTAGCAGAGAGAGAGAAGTAGTGATGCCCCTTTATAGGTCATTGGTACGCCCTCACCTAGAATACTGCGTTCAGTTCTGGAGACCATGGGCCTGATTCAGAGGCTGAAAATAAGAACTTAAAGCTACACCTGGGCAAAACCATGTTGATTTCAGGGGGAGTCAAGTTCATTTTATTCTAAGCATGCAGGGAGAATGCTTTGCTTTTACTTATTGCACACAGATACCTGATCAGCTTCACTTTTAAACTGCTAATTAGACTTGAGCTGGGAAACATCACCTTTTAACTATAATACTGTTGCAACAAATGAAATTTGACTCCCCTGAAATCAACATGGTTTAGCCCAGGTGTAACTTTAAGTTCTTATTTTCAGCCTCTGAATCAGGCCCCATATCTCCAGAGAGACATAAATATAGAGAAAGGAGTCCCTGACTGCACTCACCTACAAAGTAGATACTACAATTTCTGTATATTAATCATACCTCCCAAGTGTCCCGATTCCAGCAGGACATTCCCTCTTTCGGGGGACTGTCCCGCTGTTCCGCCCACCTCACAACTTGTTCCGAGAGATCAGACTCTCAGAACAAAGTTGTGTTTTTCTTTTGTTTTTTTGTAAAGCCCGTGACTCTGTATATGCTGCTCGGCTTTACACTGCACAGTACAGGTAATACAGGGCAAATAATAAGGGGCAGACATATGGAAGGCAGGCCTAATAATAAGAGGTAGAAATATGGATGTTTGTCAAATAAAAGGGGCAGGCACTAGACCCGCTGGTCTGGGCGGTGTAAGACACACCCACTTTCCCCAGACACGCCCACTGGGTGGTACAAGACACGCCCTCTACCAGGCCGCAAAATGTTGTCCTATTTTCGAATTCTCAAATGTTGGGAGGTCTGTATTAATTATATCCCAGAACATGTCAGAATACACAACAAAATAAATTAAAATTCATACAGAAGTTAGAATCAGTCAATCTACTTAATGCCTCAGATCGTCCTCTCTTCTGGGCCCTGTAGCAATCGCATCCCCTTTAGTTACAGCCCTGGGTGCGTGGAGCAGAGAAGAGACAGAGGGGATATGATAGAACCTTTCACATAAATCAGTGGGTGTAACCAGATACAGGAGGGGGCCTTTTTTTTAACAGAAGAGGTGCATTAGAAAATGATGATGATGTGTATAAACGGATAATGAGGTAGGTCACTGAAAGGGTGATAGATAAGTGGAATATTCTCCCATCTGAGGGGTAGAGGTAACACAGGAGAACAGTGTAAACATGCTTGGGATAAATATAAGGATATCCTAAATCTCACACTAAATTGAGGGTAAATAGGGTTTAGAGTCAGTATAGTTTTAAATAAACAATTGGGCAGACTGGATGGGCCATGTGGCTCTTATCTGCCGTCACTTTCTGTGTTTCTATGTAAAATGCATTTACAAAACAATTGCTTTGATTTACGGACGCATGAATCCTTGTGAAAGCAGATTATCAGGTTTGTAGTCATTAATCTTTGCACTCCTTGGATAGGTTTTCTGTCTGACGTGCTCACTCTGCAAGTTAAGTGTGTTTTTAACGAAGTTGTGACATTGTTACTCACTCACACAGCTTTAAACAGAGGACAACATATTAGAGAACAACTAATGAAACAATTCTAGGCATTAACCAATTAACCCCTACTGTACATAATTTAGGTAATTAGTGCAAGCTTGCCTTTGCAACCTTTGTTACCTTAGCCGGTAATAAGGCATTTCCCATCAAAGTCTAATTAACTACGTGGATATAAATGTAGAATAATTAGTGCAATTACGCTACTATTAACACCTTGATAGCCCTTAATGACCTAGTAGCCATGGTTCCCAAGAAGATGAACAAATCTCAGTCAAAATAAGTTTCAAGACGTCAGGGGTCAACTAATTCAAACTATTATATAACATATGCTTATTGTTTTTGCAGAAAATGGAATTTTGTCTTTTTAAGATGCATTCATTACTTTTATTTCCCTCTATCGCTATATAGGGGCTGATCCAGAGCTTGGGAGTAAAGGCAAAACAGGTGCAAGTGTACAGCTCGGATAAACCATTTTGCAAAGTAAGCAGGGGGAGTAATTAATTTGAATTCTTTGGCAAAATACTTTACTTTAGAACCCCCCCCCCCCCCCACCCACTATCCCCCCTCCCCCCTACCATTATACCTTGAAGACCATTATCCTCTGTCCTGACATGTCCTGAAATGCAACCTACGTCCGTGTAATGTCAGTATTGATGTCATCTCCATCTAGCGGCTGTTGTGCACATTACTTAATTCAATGTTATACCAGTAGGGAGCATGCGAAGGGGGCTCCAAGGTTTTGCCTGCCTAGGGCCTCCACAGGGTTTCATCTGGCACTGGTTGAGGGAGTGCCTTTTATAGGCCCAAACAGAAAGTGAGCTCCAATATGGTATCTTCTGAAGCAATCCTGGTCATTTTGGATAAGGGTTGTGTTACGAGACTGATCCACGGAGGCGTGGAGTCTAACTATTAGGTGGTATTCGCCAGATCCCCTGATGGTGGGGTTGGACTTGGCTGCGCCCAGGTAACAGGCCGCAACCCTCAGTGGACAATCTCGCAGAGAGATTGACAGAGAGACCAGGAGGCCACTACCAAGTACCACACAGACAGGCCAGGGAGCAGACTAGATAGTTAGGGAATATAGATGCAAGAGACTGCTCAATAACAGCCAGGCCGGATGAAGGGCAGATGACAAACTAGGTACAGACAGGAGGAAAGACACAGAATAGTCCAGACAACTGGCGCACAGACAAGGTCACAAAGAATCCCCAGGAAGATGAATCAGAACAAGATAGACCAGACAAGCCGGCCTACAGGAGAGTAAGCCAGGTAAGTGAGTATACACAGGATTGACCGGGCAAGCTGGCGTGCAGGTGAGTAGACAAAGTAAGTGCAGGTTGGTATGAGTACAGGCAGACTGTCATAAATAGAACAGTGTAGGAGGAAAGCACAGTACACAGAGGAACAGAAGCTCTAACAGACTGACTGGATAACTGACAGGTGCTGGTAATCAGAGTAATGCAGATTGCAGCACAAAACACACCAAAACACAAAGAGCACAGATAAGCAGACAGACCAAACAAACAGAGGCACTTACTCAGCTCACACATACAGGAGGCCAGGAGGGACAGGAATAAGGGTACAATCAACAAGACAGAGAGGTAGCACTCAGAATCACAGGATATGAACTCATATAACAACACGAGCATAGACAGGAACACTAGAGGCTAGAAACTATGACCAGCCAGGAGGTTTTAAGGGAAGAGCCACATCCCCATTGGCTACTGAACACACATAGTCAAATCCTCAGCTAAGGCATCCCAGCTGCAAGGTAATCAGCCAGGATACTTAGCAAAAAGGAATGCTGCAGGGGAAACACGGACCGAAGTATCCTGCAACAGTACAGTGATAATATTACATGCTGCTGCCATATTGCAGTATGTAACAGATGGGATATGGGCGGATCGGAAGTCCATGGGTTGTTGATACTGGGTGTAGGTCCTCGCTTAGAATGGCTATTACTGGAGCAATCACACAAATGTCTAGGTTATTGGCCCTGGGATTATGGATCCCCATGCATCAAACAATCACAAATTGAAAGACTGGATCCGGTCTACCATATCATACTATTATCAAGCCTCCAGTGCATCAGAACAGGGGTGGGGGACATCTCACAACCCCCCAAAATATGAAGGGACAGCACAATCATACCTATTACACACCAAGGTGGGGGTACACCTAGGTGAGATGGGGGCAACAAGGAGAGGGCTTCATTTTCACCCCCTCCAAAAAAAATTCTAAACTGGGAAGTATTCGAAATAGGGACATCAGAAAAGGAACTTTCGGATGTCCCTATTTAGGAAATCAGAATATCTAACCGGGGATTGCAACCGGGGATAAACAGTTTTTAAATTGACAAATTCCAAAGTCCTGTTAAGAAGTAATTGAAATGTCATTCTAGGAATTATAGAATCAGTCACTATTCTAAACATATAGCCACACATCTCTAATTACATAAAGCACATGTACAAGTGAGTGATATATGTAATAAAATTGGACATTTGTCTATCCATTTCTTGGTGCACCTGTTGTGATTGTAAGATTACCGAACGTACTCCATAGCTTTACAAGAATCTTATTTTGAAACTTGTTATAGTGGTTAACTGCACTATTACCTGTGGTCACTTTGGGCCTGATCCAGACCTATGGCCACTGTCTTTTTTACGGCAGCCGAATGCGGAAGAACGGCATTTCTGACGTTCTGCGCCGGGCAGATGTTGTACGGCGTAATCCATGGCTCTGGGTGCCGTGAATCTGGCGTCCATACCTACAGCGTAGTTATGGACGAAGGGGCGGGCAGCTCCGTAACTAAGTTAGGGTAGCCTTCATCCGGCGTAACTGTGTGTAACTACGCTCACACAGGGGGAGTGATAGGGGGAGGGCACCAGGTCTATGCTGGCCATACTTACGGGCAGTGGGCCAGCATAGCTCTGGATCAGGCCCTTTGTTTACATGCTTACATACCTAGAATATTGTTGCATTTACTGCGATTTTATGATTATTGTTTTTTAATTTGTATAAATAATAATAATAATAATAATAGGGTAGATCGAAACGATACGCAGATTACGTACAGTAGCTACTACGCATGCGCAGTAGCTATTGTTTATTGAATTACGTCCGTCTATGGAAGACAGACGTAGTTCTGGATCCGGCCCAATGATTTTACAT
>WWET01006330.1:0-34095 GCA_011038615.1 Limnodynastes dumerilii
GAACCTGTAGCCCTTACCACCCGGGCATCACATAAACTTTGCGTATTTTCCGACGAAGGGGCGTGTATATATTACGACGGTAGTGCGGGCGCTGGAGTTAAGAAATATAGGCGGGGGAGCCATTTCAATTGTACAGTATAGGCGTGCTAAGCCCAATACGAACAGCGCGTCGCTACGAAAAAACGTACAGACGCAGGGAAAAGTTAGGGTAGGATTCAGCCGGCGTATGGAAGGGAAGGTGAGAGGAGTGTCATGGGAGTGAAAGATTTTACGCTATAGCGGTAATACGCTCCGCTCTCATGCGTAGGTCTGGATCAGGCCCCCTGTCCATAAATGACACTATATTACCTCAGTAATGGCGGGATTAAAAGTCTGCTGCACATGCACTCAAGAGCATGGGCCAGATCCAGAACAACGCTTGTGAGCGAATTTACGCGTGGCGGAGACGTAAAATCGCCTTTTGGTAAGTACTGCGCATGCGCTCCATAAAAAATACGCACAGTAACGTAGCGTAATTGTGAACGTATGGGCCATTCACGTATGTGTCACGTAAACACTTACGTGTGGGCGTGCCAATTTTACGTGAGTCCCAAATATGTCTGAAATACGTTAAGTAGGCGGGACTTTGTATTTAAAGTGTACAGTATGGGCGTGCTTAGCTGCGTAAATACGTGTTGCCCATACGTACGTGTGCGGATCACTGCGGTTACGTTGGCAAAAGTTAAGGTAGGGTTTGGAAAGTGTATCTTGAAAAAATACGTACGTTCAAGGGGTGTGCCTAGGGGAGTGTATAGAAGGTACGCACACGAAAATACGCTACACGAATAAACGTACGGCAAATGTAGTCCTGGATCTACCCCCATATGTTTAAAGGGAAAAAAAAGAGCTTTGAGGATCGCTGAGGGCAGAAAAGTAAAATATGCTGTTTGTGTCAGTGACTACAGTGGAAGTAGGGGCTGCAGTTGATATGGTGCCCAGAGATAAAGGGAGAAGGACTCTCTGCATTTATCTTATCTCAAGTCCTACTCTTTACTCTGAGAGCAGTGGCGGCCACTTCGGCAAGTCACCGCTCGTGTGCTGAAGGTTCTGCCACTCTTTTTAGTCAGAGTAGAACAGAGAGAACATAGGAACAGGCCATGCAGCCTTGGGCTCCCTGATACGGGGATGACCATCTGAAAGAGGGACTGGAACTGGTGATTTCTCTGGCACTGAGGCCGTCTTACATTTTATAAAGCTGAATGAGAGGAAAACAAGTTGTTGGTTTTGTTTTTCACTCATCTTCACTGCACTCTTATAGATTTTTGGGGGTACCATGATGTGGACTTCTAGGAAAAGAGCCACGAATACCTTTAATGTTGCTAATAAGTTCAGGTAATTCATTAGATGAAAGAGACATGTACAGTATAAAGTTGGAACAGTATATTGTGATGGCCGCAGGTATGGGTATAGATGTCAGTATTCACAAGAGGCGCTTAATCAAAGTGTTTGTTTATTAACCAGGCAACAGCAGGCTAATGCATGAGAAATAATAAAGATGTTCTGCAGCAGCTGAGTGTGACAGATACTACAGAAATACAGTTTGACAGGATCACAGTGTAGTATAACAGCAGGAGTTTCCACAGTAGTATGTATATAGGATATACACCAGCATACACTGACAGATGGTATTACATTATAATGTATAGTATTCAGGCTGCAGCAATAGGTTTCCTCGACCTCTGAAGAGAAATCACACTGGTGCAGTCTCCTAGTAACTGGTATGGTTATCAGTGAATGAGTGAGAGCTGGTCTTTTTACCGTGACAAAAAACGCCAATGGAGACAAACATGCACACTGCTACCTGTTGCTCTAACGCTGACGTCATTCCCTTACTCTCTCCACAGAAGCCAGGCATAAGAGAATAAGCATAAGCTGATGCGGGGAATGCAATGCAGAGTGAGGAGACAGCTCATTACCATATAAAAGACTATGGTCTCTATTTACTGTACATGCAAGTGCAATTCACTATGAATGTACATCATCCAGGTTCGTATCTCATCGCTGCGAGCCTGGATGTTACGTTTATAGCATTTACTAAAACTTACCCTCCGCTCACTGTCCCGCAATGACATATGAGCTTTTTTTATTTAAATTTTTTTTTTTTTTTAACAAATGCTCTTCTTACATATATTCCAGTGGTCTCCCCATATAGGGTGTGGGTCCCTGGTAATAACGGCCCTATTTCAGGGCCGTTTTCTTGGATATCGATTGCTTATGCCTCGATGAGGCATAGAAATCGATCCCTGGAGCACCGAACACGGTGCTTTGAAAGGTAAGTGTTAAAACTAATCCCAACCCTTCCCCTAATTCTAAACCTAACCCTCTCCTTCTACTAAATCCATTCTGGGAGAAAAAATTCTACCCCCACTTTTGCTTCCCTTAATAACAGCTATTAGGGGGAGAAAAAGGGAGTTATATGGGGATATCACTGGAATAGAAGCACTAACTAGCCTGAGCTGGCGTTATTTTAACTCTCAGAGTGAAGTATAAAACTCCACTCTGAGGATTAGTAAATATGATGAAGAGCTGGCCTGCGCTGAAAATAATGATGAGGTCATGCAGTATTTACATGGATTGCCATGGAAACTGCAGTTTTCCATTACAATCCATGCTTTGTAAATAACATTAACTTCATTTTCATGCGCTAATGCCTGTTTCCACATGAAAACGGATATTAACGTATGAAAACGACCTTTGTAAATATAGCCCTATATACTAAAACAGAAGCCATGTTATACAAGTATTATAAGAGAAAGGCAAGTCAGATGCTTGGTTGCATAGGGAGAGGAATTAGTAGCAGAAAGAGAGAAGTAGTGATGCCCCTTTATAAGTCATTGGTACGCCCTCACCTAGAATACTGCGTTCAGTTCTGGAGGCCATATCTCCAGAAAGACATAAATACATTAGAGACTGTACAAAGAAGAGCAACTAAAATGGTCCATGGCCTTTGTAACAAATCATACCAAGAAAGGCTAGAGGAACTAAACATGTATAGCTTGGAGCAGAGAAGGGAGAGGGGGGACATGATAGCAGCTTTCAAATACATCAAGGGTTGTGACCAGCTAGAGGAGGGTACCATTTTTCAAAAGAAAAGGTGTAATAGAACACGAGGGCATGGATACAAACTGGAGGGTGGTAGATTCAAAGGAAATGTGCGGAAAAATTACTTCACTGAAAGGGTGATAGATAAATGGAATATTCTCCCATCTGAGGTGGTTGAGGCCAATACAGTAGAACAATTTAAACATGCTTGGGATAAATATAAGGGTATCCTAAATTGTAACCCCAATTGAGGGTAAATAGGGTCTAGGGTCAGTATAGTTTTCAATAAACAAATGGGCAGACTAGATGGGCCATGTGGCTCTTATCTGCCGTCACTTTCTATGTTTCTATGTTTCTATAAGCTGTAACATAAATATCTGGCATGACCAGTCATCATTGCGTAGGACATTGGAGCCTCAGGAGATGGCTACAAGGGCCACTGATTGCCCTTTAATGGCCTACTTCCAATGTTAAAATAATCCACGAATCCTACAAAAATTAATGGGATAACACAATGACATTTTAGCTCTTGATCACATTTACAAAGATCATTATGATTGACCAACATCATTATGTAAATAAGGAATTAGAAATATTTATTTGCTTTACTATAAACTATCCACCAACTGGTTATTTCAAGGAGTCTTGTTAAATGAACCCGTGAAGCTATGTTTTCAGGCAGAGACATATGGTTTCGGAACTGCACAGGATTGATAGGAGTTTTTATACCTTTTGACAGGCATGACACCTAATTTGCTATACACTGTAAGATGTATTTATTAACATTTAGCTTTTCTGACAGCGAGTCATCCTCTCCACCTCATCTCCATAGCCTGCAAATCCACCGCGCACACTGATAAAACATGGATGACACCAGCGTATCCCGTCCATAAGGCTACATTTCCAAGTTTGTAAAATGAGATCTCTAAGAGGCAAGCATTTTACATTTTAATGTTTATCCTTGTGGAACAATTAAATATTGAATAAGATGGATGTCCTCTGTCAAGGCCAAGATGATGGATTGATAAGCAAATCGAATTGGATTTCACTTGTTGCCAATTCATGTCAGTCCGGGCAGACTCGGTCTGTTTTAGTTAAAAAGATTATTTAAGAAAAATATGCTCTAATAATGCTGAAAAGGGAAAGTGACACTTATGGTTTTTGTATAAATATATATATATAAAATTCTATATTATGGGTGTAGGTCACTGCTTTGACCAACCCTTTTTGGAAATGACTGTTTTCTGCCAGCGAAGTGCCTGGGAAATCAATTTATTCTGCTTTTCTGAGGAGCAGCAATCAATGATTCGCAGGATGAAGGCACAGCAGTGAATGGTGAGCATCCCTTCTCCTTATTCTAACCCTAACCCTCATCTCCCTGCAGCCTGACCCTAACCCTCTCCTCCAGGCAGCCTCATCCTAACACTCTCCTCCACGCAGCCTCACCCTAAGACTCCCTTCCCAGCAGCCTTAAACCAACCCTCTCCTCCACACAGCCTCACCCTAACCCTCTCCTCCACGCAGCCTCACCCTAAGACTCCCTTCCCCGCAGCCTGAAAACAACCCTCTCCTCCAGGCAGCCTCATCCTAACCCTCTCCTCCACGCAGCCTCACCCTAAGACTCCCTTCCCCACAGCCTGACCCTAAGACTAACCTACTCACAGCCTGACCCTAAGACTCCACTACCTGCAATATGGTTACCCAGCCACCTTAGAAAAAGGTGGCACTGGCCATCTTCCTGCTCCCCGCCATCCTCCGACGTATATGCTGTCATGGGGGCATTGACTCTCCTCCTCCGGTGTCCTGGCCATTGCCAGGTATTGCCAGGACAATGCCAATAGAGCCCTGGCTGGAAAAAAGTTGGTCCAATCAAAGGATGTCAGCCTCTTTTTAAGTACAGGCAGTTCATCCCGTCTCTGCTGGTTATAGGATATGGTCTGCCCTGTCTGTGACCGGCTCTGCCTTGTGCTCTTGCCTTGTGCCATTTGCCTTGTGCTATTTTCAGATTTCTTGGTGCCCCTTTGTCCTGCCTTGTTCCTTGCCCCACTTTCCCAGTGTTCTGTTCTCTGCTACCTAGTGTGTTCTCCGGACCGTGCTCTGCCTTTCCCATTCCAGTGTGCCTGCTTGGCCTCCCCTTTAGGGGTGTCCCTTCTTTGTGAATGCTTTTGTTAATGCCCCATTGTGTCCAATCTGTCTCTTGTCTTTGTTAGTCTTTTGCATTGTCCATTTGAAGCTAATCCCTTCTAGATCCTACTTTCCGCTGTAGCAGCAGCGTAGTAACGCTACTATGCTGCAATTAGAGCAGGTAGGCTGGGGGAAGGAGGGTAATGAGGTTGGGAGGGCGGCGTTATTGTACTAACGCTGCCGTCCCAGCGTATTTACACTCCCTTATACCGGCTGAAGTTAGGGTAGCCTTCAGCCGGCGTAAGGGAGTGTAAATACGATAGGGCAGGGGGAGTGTCAGAGGGAGTCCCACGATGTAATGCTGAGCGTTAGTATGCTTAGCGCTACATCGTAGGTCTGGATCAGGCCCTTTGGCCCTTAATCACAGCTAAGAAGCTGCGGCTTCTTAGGTGCATATATATTCAGGACGTTATGTACTGCACATTCGTAGTAGCTTTTTATACACAATCTTCGCAGTACTTAGGCACTGGCATAAGAAGACTTTAAGTCTGATCATACTTAAGAAGGGGCTTTCCAATGGGCATTTAGGAGAATGCTGTGGGAGTGGACAGAACACTTAGGTGCGGATATATGCAAATCCTACTTCTATGTTTCTTGACTTGGTCATTGGATCATGTTTTGATAGATTTGAAACCTATTCATTATAAAACCAGTTCTTAAAAGACAAGCATTTAGTAGTTTGCACTTCCTTGTTCAATCCTTGCATCCTAAAGAAACCTCTGTCTATGCATTAGAAATAAACAACATGGAGAACTGTATTTGAAATACATTTTGATTGAATAGATATAAGAAAAAAAAGAACAGGGCTTTATCCATGTTTCCTTTCCACATTAGAGTATTTGTACACAATAATCAAAATAAACCAGTATCTTCCCTGCATAAAAGAAAATAAAATGACATCACATTGCAACCTTATCTGTCCAGGTGTATATTTACACCTCTTTGTATGTTTACCCCTAAATCTGCAACAGCCCCTTTCTGTTTATTATAAAGTGACCTTGCATGTTGTTTTATACTTCTTTCCGATTATGTTTTCTACAGAAGAGATAATGATTAACAGACTGGCACTCGTTGGATGGGAGGGCTACCATAAACCTTTCAACTCAATGTTTCCATCAGCTGTAAAACAATTTAGCCTCAGGGCACCATAAGAGCCATGACTTTCACTCTGGATGACCCCATATCAGACACAGCATTGCTGTTCTCAGCCCATTGTCAACAAGGATAAGTAGCAGACCACAGCAGCAAGAGAAGTTTATTTCAGAAGCTGGTGCATAGAAAGGGAGGGCTACATGCAAATATAGACTCTGCTAGTCACTCAGTCTTCTAGACAGATTAACTACAAGGAACAAAAGAGAGGTCCAGCACCCCGAACAAACATTATATAACACTATGGGCCAGATTTACAGCGGGTTTGGAAAATTGGAGATGTGGCCTATAGCAACCAATCAGATTCTAGCTCTAACTTTCTTTTTGCATAATTGAGAATGTTAGCTAAAATCTGATTGGTTGCTATGGGCAACACCTCCATTTTGACAAACCTGCAGATTAGTAAATCTGGCCCTATGTGTCAGCACATACATAAAAAGGAGGTTACAGACACAAAATGGAAGTTGCTCAATCAATATACAGGTAAATGCAAACAGGTGCATGAAAAGCAGGGGTTAATCTGCTAGCCACAGAAACAAAGGAAAGAAAATGCCTCAGCAACACTGCCATAAACCAGTAACAGACCATACAGTCTATCCGTAAAATAAAACGCAGAAATGTCCGTTACACATATTTGCGCAAATATATGATAAGCCACCAGCCACCGTCAAGGCCTTTCTGCATATGGCGGTCCTAACTCTAACAATAAGAGTCCCAATGTTGGGTCTTATATATATGTTTTTAAATTGAGAGCCAAACTTACCTCAGGAAACACCCCTTAAAGTCTCCAAAAAGGTGGTTTAATTCACAGTATAGCTATGCTGGGTTAAGCTCACCTGCCCAGCATCAAGGCACCTCCTGTAGGTGAGTCACTATCCATTTGTTATATGTGTACTCAGGAGGTCTGTATTATGACACTCCTGCTATTTGAACAGTGTTCCTTTCCATATGCTATATGTGTACTGTGGGAGCCTGACCCCTCCCCAATATGGCTGCTGCACACTGTTCAAATGGCAGGAGTGTCTTATTACAGACCTCCTGAGTACACATATAGCAAAAGGATAGTGACTCATCTACAGGAGGTGCCTTGACACTGGACAGGTGAGCTTAACCCAACATAGCTATATTGTGACCTAAACCTCCTTATGTATGTGCTGATACATAGTATTATATAATGTTTGATGGAGCGCTGGACCTGTCTTTTGTTCCTTGTAGTTGCACAGTAGTCACTTTGGTCCTTGGATGCACCTCTCCATTTATATATACACTTATACACATTTTATATATTTGAATTGAAGCGCAGCCTTGTGTGTTTTTTTGTTGCTTCTAGACAGTTTGCCTCATTGTAGTGCTGACCCCAACAGCCTCAAACTTGTATATTGAAATAAATTATCCCAAAAGGCAGAAGTTATTTAATGGTAAATCTAATTTTATTTGTTTCCATGTCAAAATGAAGACACATTTGCCCAACTTTCTGTATCATTCCATTCAATAAGACTAAAACTTTGTTTAACTATGGCTGGGTTATATCTAGGGGTGTGCAAGGATGAAAAGGTGTACTGGCTAACAAATATATATTTGTTAAGGTTGTTAAAATATTTATTTATGGTTTAGGTTTGAGGAACACTGATATATACCAAAAGAACGAATTTAAGAATATCCTTAATGGAAGAACTTAAACATTGATTCAACAGCATAATGACTTTTGTTTCTTTAAATATTCAAACCAGCTGTGTGTCATTTCTTACTCTGTTAATTTAGAAAATCTGACAAAGTGGCAGAATTTTTTGCAAATTTTTCATTTTCATGGAACTAAATTCTTGAAAACTAAAATATGACTATGATCTATCCTTACATTGATAAACAATTTTTTTAATGTAATCAGCACAACTGGATTGTTGGCAATGCATGATAAAGCAAAGTTCAAAAACTTTTTTTAATAAAAAAATCTTTCAGTTAGCAAAAATCATTGTAAAACTCATTTGTATTTAAACTGTAAACACTAAACATAAATTGAAATTTTTATGGCAAATAAAAGTTTTAAATCTTTAACAAAAATGTTTTACATTTTTATTTAGATCTCTTATATTGTCCTAAAATTGTAAGTGCATGATTTTGTACTGATTTTAGATTATTTTATAGAATAAATATTTCAAGTATTCAAATATACTGTATTAAAGATTTTTGAGCACTGTTGAATTTTGTATCACAGAGAAGGCTTTCAATCTGATCTTCTTTTTAATCCTTATTTTGATGCCTTTTTGGAATTTCCTTTTTTTCATCATATTATATATTGTTTTATTTTTTATTTTTCTATGTACAAAATAACCACAATCAATAACTATCAACATGAAGATTGGAGAACCTACTATTACATTAATGTCCTTTGTGAAATTTATCTTCATCTTACTTCTATTTAATGATTCACTAGGTTAATTCATAAATTAAAACATAATTACCATCATTATAAAAACATTCATAATATAAATAACAGCAATGCAACCTGCAAGCTATGGAAGAGATGCCCAAAGTTGCGTGACTAATGTAAATGACTAGATAGTCAAAGAGTGTTACATTAAGGATTGTAAGATTTGCCTGCTGATAAGTTATCTATTATGGGGTTTAGTGAATTATTTTATTTTCTTCAGGGAAACAGATTTATGTGTGGAATAAAGAGTTTCTGATATGTAATGTTGAACAATACCATTAATCTGCCCACCCACTATGTGATTTTCCGATGACTAATATAATGCTCTAATCGCTGGGGACATCACTTTAGTGACCCAAAGAAGTTTATCTCCCAAAGCCCTGTCATGCTCTGAGCTCAGCGCTGGTCCAAAAATGGACCACACTGGACACGAGGCCAGACTATGTCTAACCACAGCCAGGTGTTCACCAAAGCCCTAGATGGTGGGGAAGGACTTGACCCCAGGAAAGTGTCAGATCACAGCCCTCTGGATAAGTGCACAAATGCTGGGATGGTGAACGAGATCCAAGGAGTGCAGGAGCAGACAGGTAGCAAAGGTATGACTACCATAGCTGGAGTAACAGGACATGAGGAGTGCAGGAATCAGAGGAATGGAAAGTGCAGGCACCTGAGATACCACTGGAGCCATGAGGAGAGACAGGATACATGACCAGGAACCAGGGAGCCAGATCACACAAGCAAGCTCGAAGATACGGATCAGCAGACAAATGATACATGTTGCTCTGACAAGGCAGTGACATGATTGAGGGGTTTAAATGAGGCATCTGACCAATGAGTCCAGCAAAACAATTAACTACATCTGAGCAAGAAAACAGCTACAGCTTAGTGGGAATCCCAGGAAATGCAGTGAACGATAAAAAGGTAAACTAAAAAATTAAGAGCAGTGGTTGTGATAGTACAGAGAAAATATCACGATACCTGCTTTGATGTGAACAATCTGATTATTAATTCAGTGTCTTTTGGACTGACAAGTTGGTACATGCATGATATTCAGTACACAATAATAGCTCAATTATCCTCAGTGATTAGCACTTGTACCTCACAGCACTGAGGTGATGAGTTTGATTCCCAGACTAGGCCTTATCTGTGTGGAGTTTGCATGTTCTGCTTGAATCTGTGTGGGTTTTCTCTGGGTGCTCCAGTTTTCACTTACAATCCAAATACACGCTAGTAGTTTGTCTGCTGAAACAAGTAACCCTAGTCTGTGTGTGTTAGGGAATTTAGATTTTAGCTCCAATAGGGCAGGGACTGATGTGAATGACAAATATGCATTGCTGCAGAAGATAGGTGGCGCTATATAAATAAAAATAAAAAGAAGGGAGCAAAATTAAAGTTCACCGTGGGGTGTCGAACACCCTGGCACCGGCCTTGCTTAATTTTCCGCACAGGAGGCAGGCCCACTCACGTATGTGATATGCATAGTGGGTAGTAGTACTTAAGGTAGGGTTTTGATCATGGATTTTACTTCATTATGTATGAGTGCAAGGGGAGGGCCCTAGCCTTCGAAACAGTGGCAAACATACAGATATCATGGCACTGTGGATACCAAGTGTCGCCTTATAAATAAACTATATTAATTTTATTAATAATAATATTAATAATGGACCTGATTCACACTTAAGAATTCTTCCACTTTTAAGTGCGCATGCACTGTGCATGCGTAGTAACTTTTAAACGCTATTTGCATTGGCCTTAAGTTTGCAAATTCTGTGCTTATACACTACGAACTTAAAATCTGTAGGTTCGTAGTAACATACGTAAAAATGGGCATTCCATGAATAAGTAACTAGGCAGATACGAAGATTTGGGTGGAGAGAGGCATTTATATAACCAAGCAAGATAGAGCAAAATAGGAGCGCTTACGCTTAGTCAGTACACTTAAATAAACCTAAATAGCTGCTCTTGCTAGGGGGGATAAGTCCCTTTAGATAATAACAAGATAAAAAAGAAATGCAGAGCGCCTTAAAGGTTTAAAGACTATTGTAAAAAAGATTAGATTTTTAATAATTAAATAAAGAACACTAATAACAATTAAAAAAACAACAATATACAACTTTTGTCATGTTTTATGACTAAAACACCTATATTAGTTAATAGCCACAGCACAGAAAAACATTCAAATGTATAGAAAAAAACTAACTGCTGATCAGGCAGCTAGTAGAAACAATGTTGCCACACTGGATAAGTGGAAATTATCACTCCTTATTATAGGTCTCTGCTATGTTGTCCTTTCAGAGAGTTCTGTTCAACTGTTAAATGCAATCCAATTTATATTGAATCCAGGAGACCCCTGTGATAAGGCAGATGAAGGGTATATGCTTCACAGGTTATAGTTAGCTTCCAAATTAGCTGATATTTGTAATGTAATTAGCAGATAGGCAGCTTGGGCTTTATATATGCAGCAGACAGTTATTCAAATAATAATTAATTGGAAGAAGCAAAGTACTTAGCTTTCTTGTATTGCCCACTGGTATGGTGCAGCGATTTCAACAAGGGAGAACGGCACCGTCTGGTTAGATGAAAGTCCACGTGGTAGTACTGTGTCCACACGCCGCTCAGGCAGTTTGATGTTACTGCACTGTCAGGTTTAGCGTACCGTAAGCAGTAGATGGCAAGCAGCTGCAAGTGCAAACTCCATACAGAAGGGCAAATATTTACTGTCTCTCGGTCTTCCTCAGATTATGTACAATCCAAGGCACACTGTGTGTGCAAGATGGCTTACACACAGCTGCCCGCTGCTACCACACCGCTGGAGTAGCGGATCGTTGTATTAAAATCCAATATGAATCAGGAAATAAAATACAGTGATATAATAGTGTGGCTGTTAAAATACAAAGTGCTGTGGCTCAATAGAACACCTCAACGCGTTTCTCTGCCTTACAGCAGTTTCATCAGGAGGAAAATGGTGTATAGCAAGGGGACTGGCTATTTAAACCTTCTTAATTATAACAGGTGATGTGTTAACCCCTTATCGGCCATCAGAAACATAGCAAACTGGAAAAATAGCAAAAAAACATTGGTGCACGGAGGAATATTAATGCTATAAATAAATGAGCAAATATACCTAAATGGCAAGACTAAATACATGATAACTTCAGTACTATATAGTCATTAGAACAATGAAAGAATTTTTCTTAAATTACTGTGATTATCAATCTATTACAAACACATGCAATGATCAACCTAACAGGTCTATTTCAAACACCATAATATATTCAGAGATACACTTAGTATTCACAACAACAATAACATGTTGATGCGATGGTTGGTCTAAATGATAAACTCCTTGTATAGTATATGTTTATTCAAGATAAATGGATACATTGTAAAGTGGATTCAAAACATAATATAATACTCTCTTTGGCAATTACAAATTGACACAATGATTCGTCTGGGAACACTGTGGCAATCACTGAAAATGATTACTTCTGAGTTGCCCTAAATACCAGTCTATTACAGGAGCATATAACAATCATCATAGGCCATTAAAAATATGCCCATGTATTCCACATAAACTTGAAAGCTGTCATAGAAAATGGTTATTATTTAGCATGCAGCACCTGGTATTCCCAGGTAGTCTCCCAACCAAGTACTAACCAGGCCCAACCCCACATCGCTTCCAAGATCAGACGAGATTTGGCACGTTCAGAGCGGTATGGCCGCAGCTATGCATAAAGGTGCTGATGTCAGACTGGTTATATTTGCAGATAAATTCATTACTAATATAAGGAACCAGACGTGGACAAGGGTAATATCAGTAACATACAAACAAATAAAATACTAAAAATGAATATAATACATAGGTAAATATCTGGTATATTTTCCAACTCTATGATGATATAGATAAATGCAGGGCCCACGTCACCACTACTGTTTATTGTGGTGAGGATAATCAACCATTCTAACAACAGATATAATTTAAGAGGTCCGTATGAAGTATTAAATAAACAATAAATAAAAAGTACGTAACACAGTTGATTGGCACAACTGTACTATAATGCAGTCTAATCTGCAAATACTATCCCAAGAGTAATTTTATGATGATCCCGACCACAGAATTAGAGTCAAACACCGGGAATAGCCACCACTACAAAGAAGTCGGCCATCCCGGTCGTAAGTCACATAAGAACCTGAAATCCGGGGGCGTGCCGATAGGGTTTCATTGCTATTAGTTGCATATATTTAGGAACCTATCACGTTCTTAAGTGTGAATCAGGTCCAATATTATTATGTCTGCATAAGGCCCACTGGGCCAGATCCAGATTTAATAAATGTTACACACTGCAGTATAGCAGCAACATGTAATGTTGTCATTGTTCTGTAGCAGGGCACTTCAGTCCATGTTTTCCCTGCAGCATTCCTTCTTTCTAGGGATCCTAGCTGATTACCTCGCAGCTGGAATGCCCTGAGGATTTGGCTGTGTGTTGTCAGCAGCCAATGGGGAGGCGATTCTTCCCTTTAATAGCTGTCAGCTGATATCCCCCTTGCTCGTCATAGCTTCTAGTTTGTAGTGTTCCTGTCCGTGCTCCTGTTGTGATATTGGTTCTTAACCTGTGATTCTGAGTGTTTCCTCTCCGTCTTGTTTATTATACCCTTATTCCTGTACCTCTGCCTCCTTTGTGTGTGAGCTGAGTAAATGCCCCTGTTTGTTTGGTCTGTCTGGTTGTTATCTGTTCTCTTTTGTGTTTTGCTGTGTTTTGCACTGCTCTATTTATTGTACTAACTCTATGTGCACTCCAGTCCTGTGCTGGTTTATACCTGTGCTTTACCATCTGCATTGCTCTGCTTATCGTGTATTCTACACTCTGGCCCTGCATTGGTACTTATCTGTATCTGATTCTCAGCTCTCCAACGTTACCTCTTATCAGGACACTATACTGCAGTACTGGTTACCACCTACCGGGGGCCGCAACCTGCTGGGTATCCTGCAGCCCAGACTATCCCCACCATCAGGGGCTCTAGCAAAGATCAGGCCCCAGTTACACTCCGTGCCCCAGGAAGCGGGACACCGTATAGTAACAATAAAAGGTCATGACTTGCGTATGCTACATACGTATGCGCAGTACATATTCCTTTGCAATGGAATTAACTTCCGCAATGGGGGGCAGGGCCAACCACCATGCATATGAGATACCCATGTTGGGTGGCATTTGTCATTTACATTGTATAGTAAGGGCTGGCTTTAGACCTTACGGATGATCCTCCATGTTTCGTGCATGCAGATGCGGACAGAAAATTAAGGTTTCCCCCAGGGAAACTAATTTACTCTCCTCACTTAGGAAGACCGCATTTATGCAAGCTACCCAAGAAAAAGATACGTAGATTACGTTAAAAAATTACTACGCATACGCAGTAGTAAAAATCACGAAACACCGGACGTATATGTTATACATCCGGTACTCTTAATACGGGCCTTATTGTGAATCGTAAATTCTCTAGTGATTGATACTGCCACTAGCTCACACCTTATGTCTTATAAGATTGATTTTCCCACAGGAGAAAATGTAGTCTTTAACAATGTTTTTACTTTTTATAAACTAATCAGTTATAATTTTAGTAAATAAAGGTCAAAATAGGGCAAAATACATAATAATTAAAGGATATTATGCAATCAACACAGTACCTAATTTTAATGGTGTTTTATTAGTTAAATATAATTATCTAGAGTCTGACATGCATCACTAGTCTTCTTTTTATGAAAGCAAGTGTGCTCAAAAGTCTATATAAGACATTTATAATATAAGAAAATGTAAAAAGTTCTGTAAGAAGGTTTATAAATGCAACATTGGACATATTTCCAGTAAATGTATAAGCTTAATGTGCTACCTCTTAATAAATCATGTATGCTGAGAGCAAATACTAACAGTCCTGAATAATTGCCAGTACAAGACACAAAGTACTGCCATAGCTGGGATACTCTATACCACACAAACTGATGTGATTCAGTAGGAACAAGATTGATTTATCTCAGCTCCCCAGAGAAACACCTTTGACACTTTTCCATTTAATTGACTGAGAGTAATGTAAAGAACTGTAATTAAGTAAGCTTGCACTATATTAGCAATAGAGGGACAAAAGATGTGCAACAAGAGATCAAATTTATTACTGTCAAAGAAAGAAAGAATTGAGCATATACCTATCCAGGGCTGGCAACAGAAATCTCGGGGCCCGGTACACTCATATCTTTGGGCCCCCCCATCCCAAAAAAATAAAAATAATAATTTGTATATATATATAATATTAAAATAATTAAAAATGAAAAAACTGGAAGAGGTTAAAGTGGAAAATGTGGCTTGCCACTGGCGCCCTGTGGCCAGCTAGATATGAGATAGATAGATAGATAGATAGATAGATAGATAGATAGATAGATAGATAGATAGATAGAACGTAATATGAGCGTAACATCTTCCCCACGCATGCGCAGTAAATACAAATGGCCGTTTTTATGCTTACGATCAACGTAAAACCGCATCCGAGCGTAGGTCTGGATCAGGCCCATAGTAAATAAGCAAGTAGTAAGCAAGTAGTAAGTAAGCAAGTAGTAATTAAGCAAGTAGTAATTAAGCAAGTAGTTAGTAAGCAATTAGCTTACTTACTACTTGCTTACTTACTACTTGCTTACTTACCACATGCTTACTACTTGCATGCACCCTCCAGATGTTACGCTAGGATTACTATAGTAATCCTAGCGTTTAAACAATCGGACAGAACTTTGTTCCCTCTGAGCTTATTTGTGTACAAATGGGCTGTGCTTCCCTTCCGCCCGCTAAAGCGGGCGGGGGAAAGCATGTAAAGTGTACAGCGTGGGAGGGGGCTCCCACACTGTAGCTGATCAGCGGTCGTACGGACCGCTGATCCGCCCGTCGCATTTAAGGCAGGTTTATGGCAGCGTAAGCTGCCATAAAGTCCGCACAACAGAGGGGAGTGACAGGGGGTGTGCACTCCCCTCTGTCTCGAGTAATTTAAGACCCCCGCACGCACGGAAAGCACGCGGAGGTCTGGATCCGGTCCTACATTAGTAAGTAAGCAAGTAGTAAGTAAGCATGTAGTAAGTAAGCAAGTTGCTTAATTACTACTTGCTTACTTAGTACTTGCTTACTTATTACTTGCTTACTACTTGCTTACTTACTACTTGCTTACTACTTACTACTACTTGCTTACTTACTACATTGGTAAGCAAGTAGTAAGTAAGCAAGTAGTAAGTAAGCAAGTTGCTTACTACTTGCTTACTTACTACTTGCTTACTTAGTACTTGCTTACTTACTACTTGCTTACTACTTGCTTACTTACTACTTGCTTACTACTTACTACTACTTGCTTACTTACTTCATTGGTAAGCAAGTAGTACGTAAGCAAGTAGTTAATAAGCAAGTTGTAAGTAAGCAACTTGCTTACTTACTAATGGCTTACTTACTACTACTACTTGCTTACTTACTACTTGGTTAGTAAGTAGTAAGTAAGCAAGTAGTAAGTAAGCAAGTAGTAAGCAAGTAGTAATTAAGCAAGTTAGGGAGAGTTGATATGCGGGGACGGTGGTGTTAGTACGTTAACGCCGCCCTCCCAGCCTCATTACCCTCCCTCCCCCCGCCCCCCTACACTAACTTCAGCGTAGGGACGCTGGGGGACGTCCCCTCCAGCGTCCCTACGGCGCTACTATGGACGATCGGGCGTTTCCATAGTGACGCCGGCCAACATCTGCCCGGCGCATGCGCATTACGCTTACGGCCGCCGTACTACCGACGGCGGCCGTAGCTCTTGATCAGGCCCTATTTGCTTACTTACTACTTGCTTCCTTAGTACTTGCTTACTTACTACTTGCTTACTTAGTACTTGCTTACTTACTACTTGCTTACTCACTACTTGCTTACTTACTACATTGGTAAGCAAGTAGAAAGTAAGCAAGTAGTAAGTAAGCAAGTAGTAAGCAAGTAGTAGTAAGTAAGCAAGTAGTAAGTAAGCAAGTAGTAAGTAAGCAAGTGGTAAGTAAGCAAGTTGCTTACTTACTACTTGATTACTTACTACGGGCCTGATCCAGATCTACGATGTAGCGCGTGCTAACGCTCAGCGTTACATCGCTGACTCCCCCCTGGCACTCCCCCTGTGCGGGCGTCCCTACGGCGCTACTATGGATGCCCGATCATAGATCGGGCGTTTCCATAGTGATGCCGGGCAACATCTGCTCTGCCTCAGGCCCTATGTGACTTAAAGTAGGTTTATTTACTCGTATCGTACGTGAGAGGGAAGGGCATTGGAGTTCCCTTACCATTTACATGCAGACTTTCAGTCCTCCATGTGGACAGAATCATTGCGGAGGTTTAAATCCGGTTAGTTATTATAAGACGTGGTGCAGCATCCTATATGTATCTGTATGTATATACAAGGAGATAGACTCCTTAGTGCCATCTCTTTTCCTAATAATGAAACACGAGCTGAATGTTTATGTCTGAGATGTCTTTTATTTTTCTTATTCTACAATGTATTAGATACTGATGAACGTTCCGATTGGATGTGGTAGAAGATGAAACAGGCGGCAGCAATTATTATAACCCCAGAGAGCACCAGTCGTATTGTATTCTGCAAGGTGTAATCCATGGGGACAACTGAAAGGAGGAAAATTGAGAATAGTTAATCATAGAAAATTATTTATCAGTCAAAGAAAAGAGCTTTGGAATCTCTCTCACACACTTCAGACTATTCTTGAAATATATAAGAAACAAAATACGGTGGAGTTTGATTTAATTTTATTAAGGGAGGTTATTAGCCATGATATGCAATGAGATCATTTGTAGAGAATCATCTGGAAGGCCTTAATCTACAAAGCAGGCTGCCGTGGAGGGCCTGCATATGTTCACCAGCCTTCACTAATGCCTTAAATCCTAGTGCTGGTTACAAACTACAGTTGTGCTCGGTTAAGCCTTTTCCAAATTCAGGGAGAATTCTGCCACATGTGGTGATAAATTGCATGCATGGCTGACCTACCTGCTTGAAAGTTGAATAGGGCTTTAGAAAATAATTAAACCTTTGCTTACTAACCAGTTAGCAGCTACCGGCTTCTTGCAGAGATCAGACAATGGGGCTGAAGTTACCTGTTCAAGTTCCTACAGAAAAGTATATGACTCATCCTGTGAACTGAATGGGTAATTTCAGTTCCATTGTCTGATCTCTGCAGGAAGCCAGCAGCTGCTAAAAGGTAAATAAACAAAATGTTAATGATTAACTAATGAGCTGCAATCTAGCTTTCCCCACCATGTTGCAAAATGAGCATCATGGCTGAGAAAGCTTTATCTGAACCCTGTGCTCATCTCGGATCCCATCTCACTATGTCTGTACACACTGGCTTCAGAGCTTAGCTGGAATGAGGAAGCTATCTTCACTACCTTCTGGCTGGGTCAAGGATGAGCTGGCTACACAAGGAATTCCTGAATCATTATACACCTACATATCCCTATGCTATAGCATTGATTTTTACTATCATGTACTCATTTTTTCAAATCAGGATTGCAAAGTCTTTTCATGCCTGACTTCCCTTTTCCATCCTCCTCCTTCTCAGCCATCAGTTCCACCGGTCCCTGCTGTTACATGGTAGCAACCGATGCAATTGGGCCATTTCCAGTTCTCTCCTTAGGAATTAGCCAAAACAGTCTTTGTGTATACTGTGCTAATCCTGGGCACTTCCGTTCCTCCTGCCCTAAGAATCCAGGAAACGCATGCACCTAGTTGTCCCCAGAAAGGTTCAACTAGGTTCCACCATACAGCATCCTATTACCTCAGGCTGCCTCGATCCGCTGCCCTGCATGCCGGTAACCCTGTTACATGCCAATCAGTCTCATGCCCTCAATGCTTTTGTGGATTTTGGTGCTGCGGCCAACGTCATATCTGCTGAAGTCATGGCTAAGCTAGCATTACCAACTAAATTCTTGGACACACACTGCTCTTTCAGTCAAATTGGCTCTAAGCCATTGTAATTTATTACTGAACCTAAGTTAAGTAAAAATGTTTTAAGTAAAAATTGTTTCCAGTGTTCATTCATTGGTATCCTCAGTTCTTTGGTCTCTTGGTATTCAGCTCCTAAGTTGAAGCATCTCCGTCTACAGCACTGGCATGCCTCCAAGTCCAGCTTCTTTCTTGTTTTGCATCCAGCATCGGTAGCAGTGCCTACACTACCCCTTCCCACTACTTCTGCTCATCTCAGATCCAGTGTCACGGTGTCGGCATCTGTGTACTTGTTCAGAGGGTCGCAACCCGCCAAGTGCCTGCAGCCAAACCCACCCCCACCATAAGGTCTGTTTATGGGATGCTGCTGAGCTCATTGAGTAACAGGTGAACTATAAATTGATAATGATTGTGATGTGTACAGTAGCTATTGGGGTATGGAACTATGTTCATGCATGCATCCTGATTTCGCCACAGAGCTGTGATCTCCATATCCCCCACTCACCATTAATCTGGATAGATAATGTATCACTTCTCTTTGTCACGCTGCCAGTGAGAGTTGTCACGTCACAGTGATGTTTCCCAGAATCCTCTGCTTGTGCTGTCAGAACTCTGTATGTATCAGACACGCTGAAATTCTGCACATTCTGCCCATCTCTGAAGAAAGCATATTGCAGTATTATGGTGTCTGTGAGAGGAGCGCGGGTCACGTCACATGTCAGGGTCATATTATCACCAAAGCTTTTGTCCCCTTTTTGTACCAAGTGGGCCAGTTTTTCTTCAGTTTGTGCCTTTGCTGCTCTGATAACCTTTTTAGCCTCCTTCTGCTTTGTAAAATACACCTCCCTGGGACTTATGCAAGCTAACGCTGATCGGAAGCGTAAAAACGGCAGTAAAAACGCACTGCGCATGCGCATAGTGACAACTTACGGCGATACCAAATACCTTTTCGTAGCGGCGATTCTGGCGTCCATATTGTTTGTGTTTTTTCCGACGACTGGGCGTGTTTATAGTACGAAGTTAGTACGGACGCTGGAGTTAAGGAATGTAGGCGGGGGGGAGCTATTTAAATTGTACAGTATGGGCATGCTAAGCGTCGTTTATACGCAATGAACGTACGGACGGCCGCGGGAACGAACACAAAAGTTAGGGTAGGGTTTGCCCGCTTGAGGGACACCCCCTCCAGCGTTACTACGTTGCTGCTACGGATGACTGATCAATGATCGGGGGTTGCCTTAGCTACGCCGGGCAACATCTGCTCGGTGCATGCACAGATCGTCTTTTTAGACGATCTTACGCTTCTGCCCGGCGTACTAACGGCGGGCAGCGTAGTTCAGGATCGGGGCCTTACTTACTTACTTACTACTTACTTACTTACTTGCTTTCAGGGAGATATGTAACACGATGCGTGTTTTACTTGACAGATATTATCTGTGGTAAACTATAAACACGACTTCAGGAAACAAGTCACTTAAACAGTATTTCCATTTAGCCCTGTAAGCAGACTGGATGCAGGAAATATACAAGTGTTCAGGGGCTGGATGGCAACTTTTAGCCTAGGGGGCAAATATAAGTAATTGGTCCCCAACATTCAATTACCTCATTCACTTCCAAACACATAAAAAACTACACCAAGGGCCAGATTTACTAAGCTTTACTAAGACGTTGACTATAGCAACCAATCAGATTCTAGCTCTCACTTTCCTGTTACATACTAGAGAATGTCAGCTAAAATCTGATTGGTTGCTATGGGCAACATCTCCACCGGCCCAGGCTTTTACTGCCAGAGCTTCAAGTAGGGCCCAGAAATCTCTTTGACTGTTGTGACTTTGAACATAATTATGTTGATAAAATATTAGCAGCTGTGGATTTGACTGTCTGGGATGCCTGGCTACAAGACATTCTATGGGAGTGCGGCTTCTGGATGTTTAGTTTATATTCTTGGCATTTTTGGCTCTTGAGTTTTCACAGTTGGCAGCTGTCACATCTGGATCAATATATTTTACATCATCATTGCTCCATCTCTATGGCTGTGTCTTTATCAAATGATATGAGATAGCCCGGTTCCCAGCCATTTCCATACATCATCCCTCTAGGTAAATAAATGTGTTCTTGTAGTAATGGCTGTATCTGCTTTCACTGATTTCTTTTATTGGAAAATCGCTTTCCTCTTACTAACAAAAATGGGACTTTCAATATAGTATCTATTGGCCACAGACAGGAGCAAAGAATGTGATTATTAATTTGATGATGACTATATTATAGACCTTTGGATACATACATTTCTCCTAGGCACAAAAATTACCTTTCACCTCAAGTTTTATAAAGGCAAAAGTAATGTGTCAAGTAATGAAACAATAAATAACTAAAGAACATCTAACTGGTTATATATTAAATATCCCTTCTAGGCATGTCATCAGAGAATAGGGGTCAAAACAGGGGGATGGGCAAGTTGGGGAGGTGTTATTTCAGTCATGCATCAGTAATCTGCTGACACGGGACCAGTTCAGTACACTGGCCAGCCAGAAGATTACTGATATGCAGGGTTGCTGACTCTCCTGAAATATCCAGGAGACTCCAGAAATTTGATAAAACCAGAATGGAAGTTGCTCAATCAATTTATTAAGTAAATGTTAAACAGGTGCATAAAAGGCAGGGGGTTAACCTGCTAGCCACAGAAACAAAGTGAAAAATTGTCCCAGCACACTGCCATAAACCAGTAACAAACTATACTGTTCTATCTGTAAAATAAAACACAGAAATGTTCGTTACGCATATTTGTACAAATATGAGATAAGCCACCAGCCACCGTCAAGGCCTTTCTGTATATGGTTGACTCCAGAAATTTGGCAATTTCTCCCGGTATCCCTGGAGGGCCAAGAAATCTCTCACAATAACATTGAAGCTATGATTTACTGCAAACCATCGCCTCAAATCCCACCCCTTGCCTATCAATATTATCCCAAGTAATACAATAAAAAAATTATTGATTGACAGGGGGAGCCCTTATACCGGCATCTATTTCTTCTCTAGATCAGGTTAGTGCAGGGGAGGGGATGTAGAGGGGATGTGAGAAGGAGAGACTTAGGGTTAGGTTGCAGGGAGGTGATAGATCAGACAAGGGGAAACTTAGGGTTAGGCTGCAAGGAGGGGATGGATGGGAGATGGGGAGAAAACGGGTGCTTTGGTGAAATGGTGCTTTGGTAAAATAGGGCTTTTAGCTATAAGAACCTTTTCCGAATAATTAAAATTGCAATGTAAATCATTTCAACAATGATGCGGTTGCAATCCAGCTGCTTCTTTTTCAAAATAGGGCCTGTCATATTGGCAACTGCATCCCACATATAGGTAGATAGATATGACCGGATTCACACTACAGGACATATTTCATATACGTCCGGAGTTTACTGATATTTGATACTGTGTATGCATAGTATCTTTTTTACGTCATCTACGTATCTTTTCATTATGTAGATTGCTTATATGCAGTCTTAAAGATCGCATATACGCAATCTATGTAACAAAAAGATACATAGATGACGTAAAAAAGATATTACGCATGCGCAGTATCAAATTACGGTAACGGTAATGGTAGTGTGAATCCGGTCCATAATCTCTAAGTAAAATCACGAAAATGTCTTCACAAAAAAAAGTAATTTCACCAGACTTGTTATGTTTATCACCGTTGTCATGAAGTAAAGAGTTTAAATGACTCCATGACATAGAGATGAAAGGAATGGCACATTCTGAATACCTGAAACTTTGATAATATTTGTGAAGAGAGCACAGTGGATGCTGCAACAACTGTCCAATCAGTGTTGATATAGCAGATGTAATGAAAGTTTAAATAGCATTTTCTAGGAGACTTGGCAAGAGCCCAACATTCCTGGACCCTCTTGAAAAGGGTAAAGGGCTCATATTTTAACTCTTTGTAGTTCTTGTTTAGAAGACATGGTAACTAGCATTTTTTCAGAAAAAGTATTAATTTTGTTATTATTATTATTATTATTTTATTAGTATTATTACTCAAAGGTAAAGGCAATGATGGGAGGGGTCCAGTGGCCAGGATGCTGGCATTGGGGTTTTTGAGGGCTTAGGTGGGCACAGAATGAATATTGTTTTTTCTGTAATTGTGGGTAATATGAATAAAACTTTACAAATTATAACCATTAAAATAAAGAAAATGTAAATCTGTCCTATAAGTTTATCATTAATGTTGCCACATTATGCTAATAAATAATGATTGCCTTTGATCGCTGTGTCTACTGAATGCAAGTTACCTCAAAAAATATCAGAAGCAGGTGGTTTTGAATAAACTAACAGAGATTTTAATGCTTTAATCAGCACAAGTTGTGTTCATTTTCTATTAATTGTTATTATAAATTAATTACTTGGACCATTTAAACATTATCTTCGTCCCAGAATGCTGAATTTGTTGTACAGTTATATATTTTTCCAAATGCCAGACTAAACTTGATTAAGTCCCACAAATGGGGGTAAAATACGCAGGTATCATTTTTGTATTTACTACACTGGAAGTGGTTTCTGTATTGCGGTTTAATGAATTTAATGAATACCAGGGTCAGTCGCGCTCATAAGACTGCGGCCAGACCGAAACACTAAAAAGGGGATCCTACACCCCCTAGTAAAGAAACTGAGAAGAAAATGGAATTCTCCTGTTTATATTTTAACAGATTCAGTGACTTGTTGCCTACTGAACAGGAACGAATAAGACTGCACTGCAGAGCTGAACTGTTAACTGATTTACCAATAGTGGCAATGTTGATATGAAGTGTGTACTATTTAATTATTAGTATTGATATTAAGGGTAGTACAAGTATTGTTTGTGTGGTATTATTAAAAATGTTGTGTTTTGCACCAGTGGTCAAAGTGGAAATTAAGAAGTAGCGGTATGGACATTTACAAGAGATGGTATGAACAGTTAGATGTGGTGGTATGGACATTTAGAAAAGATGGTATAAATAGAAGTGGCGGTATGGACATTTAGAGGACATGGTATGAACAGTTAGAAGTGGCGGTGTGAACAGTTAGAAGTGGCGGTATGGACATTTAGAAGAGATGGTATGAACAGTTAGAAGTGGCGGTATGGACATTTAGAAGTGGCGGCATGGACATTTAGAAGTGGCGGTATGGACATTTAGATGTGTTGGTATGGACATTTAGAAGAGATGGCATGAACAGTTAGAAGTGGCAGCATAGACATTTAGAAGTGGTGGCATGGATATTTAGAAGTGGTAGTATGGACATTTAGAAGTGGCGGTATGGACATTTAGAAGAGACGGTATGAACAGTTAGAAGTGGCAGCATAGACATTTAGAAGTGGTGGCATGGACATTTAGAAGTGGTGGCATGGACATTTAGAAGTGGCGTTATAGACATTTAGAAGTGACGGTATGGACATTTAGAAGAGACGGTATGAACAGTTAGAAGTGGCGGCATGGACATTTAGAAGTGGTGGCATGGACATTTAGAAGTGGTGGTATGGACATTTAGAAGTGGTGGCATGGACATTTAGAAGTGGTGGTATGGACATTTAGAAGTGGTGGCATGGACATTTAGAAGTGGCGGCATGGACAGTTAGAAGTGGCGGCATGGATATTTAGAAGTGGCGGAATGGACATTTAGAAGTGGCGGTATGGACATTTAGAAGTGGCGGTATGGACTTATAAAAGTGGTGATATGGACATATAGAAGTGGCAGTATGGACATTTAGGTGGCATGAAAATTTTGAAATAACAGAATGGGGATTTATTGCTTTTCAATTAAATCAGTGTGAGAAGTGACGGTATGGCGTACCCCCGTATAACCCCTTACTTCGAGCCCTGTTTTACTAACAAAGTATAAAAGCACTACTGTTACTAAGCACAGGGTACATCATTCCTTGTGTCTATATCTTGTCAGAATTAAATTAATGTTTGTGAAATTATTTTAGTAATATCAATACATATAAATGCATTGCAGAGATATGCAAACAGCCTTGATGTCACAAACACACGCATTCACACATTACAGTGTTACCCACCTCCACAAAGAAAAAGCATTGGACAATGGTATCATTCCTCCGTGTCTCTCTGTGAATCTGTGGTATCATTCTTATCTGTGTGTATGGAAAATATACACATAATTAATAATACAATCAAGTGTTTGCGCAGTATTATTGAGTATAGTGAAAGAAAATATCAATCAAGTCTAACCAGGATCTATTTGATATCTATTTTTTTCAGAATCGGGTTAAAGAATATTTGTTATAGCATAAAGGTCTATGGGGTTCATTTATAAAGCCAAGAGAAAGCCTAAATATGAAGAAAATATCAGCTATTTATTTTATTTATTTATTTATCTATTAATTTATTAACAGGTTTTTATATACCACCATCACATTATGGGTTGTAACAGGAAGACTGGGTGGGTAAGAGGGCCCTGCTTACAAGCTTACTCGTAATATTGGAGATTGATACATAAGGGCATAGGCGGCCGCCTAGGGCCCCGCGGGTCAGGGGTCCCTAGGGGGCCCCGCGCCTATTTCGGACCCGCCAGGCTTGCATGTGTGAAGTAAAGGCCCCGCGTGTGACCGCAGCAGCAAATACAGTGCCGCCGGGTTCATCATCCCGGCAGGACTGTACTTCCCGGACACTGTAGTCACATACACAGTGCCCAGACTGCTGCGTCCAGGCACGGTGTATGTGTTGCTATGGCAACACAGCACCGTTTTCAGTGTGAAGTTCACGTTGAGGAATCTGGGAACCTAGGGCCAAATTAACAATGGGACTAATTGGACTACAGTGTCTGGGCTCCATCTGAAAATAGACCCCCACATGCTGCAGATCTTCAGGCCTCCATATGAAAATAGGCCACCACACACCACAGATCTCCAGGTCTCCCACTGCAGTACATAAGGATGAATGTCAGGGACTGACATTTTCCTCCAAAGCATACTATATAGTGTGGTCCCTTGATCATTTTCAGCCCCAGGCCCACATGGACCTCAAGCCAGCCCTGTAGAGGATAGTCTTAATGGGTAAAGAAGTTTATTTCAGAGAGTGGGTGAAGTTCCAGCAGAGAGAGGTACATATTGAAGTTTTTAGTAAAGGTTGAAATAAGCACAGAAGACAGATGTCAAATAATTTGTCAGGGCACAAGATCAAGAGCACAGGTCGAACAGTAGGAAAAGCAGAAAAGGGCAGATACTTCCTCTTCATTTGTGGGTAGGAATGAGGACATGGTGTCAGAGTGTGGAGGAAAGGGGTTGAGTACTATGATAGTTGATGAGGAGGAGGGTGTCAATTCCTGTCTGACCTTGTCTTTACAGTGCAATGCAAGATCTTGGACCTGTTTAGAAATAATGGACTGTATTCACGTTTTAAGAAGGTGCGGATCAGCATGCATATATAAGCATGTATCTGCAACTATCTTAAAGCTCCCTCCCCTGCCACCTCCCCCTTTTTTTAAGAACCTAGGGCACTTAAGAGTGCGCTAGGGCTTCCTGAACTTCCCGTTCGTACTTTCCCTCCTCCCCCGCTCCTTACCATACCTTCCCCATCCCACTCTTATCCCAGAGGCTGCCATAGTATGCCACTTTCAACTTTGCAAGCAACGTGTGGTCTTTAAGGACCACATGTACTCAATTTACATACCTAAATGGTATGTAGATTGCGTAAATTACCTATTACGCATGGTAGTAGGTATTTTCCTGAAAGAACATTCTTAAGAAGCAGCAACTTGTTAAGCATGAATACGGTCCCATGTCACAATCTTTAGACTTCTTTTATTTTGCACTTGCGCTAGTGCTGCCAAGCAAGCCCAGAAGAGTAAAAGTCTGAAGATGAAGACATATATGAAGAAATAGAAATAAAGTGGTTATATAGTGGGCCCTGAGGTGTATTCACAGTAAAAAAAAAAAAGGAACAAATAGGAATATCAATCAATCAAATTCAGTGAGAAAAAATATATCAAAATAAAAACAATAATGAAAAAAATCAATCAATAAAAAAAAACCCTACAAAATATCAATAAAGAAATGTATTAAAAATACAGAAAATATCATCCAACACAATGTGATGTAAAATTGTACAACATTGGGCTCCAATTCAATGTGAAAGATAATATAGGATTGTCCCTAAAAAAAAACAAATTATTTAATTCATACAGTACAATAAAAAGTGTCCAACAGAAAGGCCCAGTTCCTGGCTAGGACGCCAGGGGAATTATGCACTCTGCATTCGTAATTTCCCTGTCAGCTATGATGTGCGCATGCGTACATCATAACTACGCTAGTGTGCCAGCCTGCGTACATAACGATAGTTATGTACGCTGGCCGGGACATTAAAGGGGCCGGCCAGCTTTTTACGTCTACTGCATCAATGCTATATAGGCAGAGATAGGTATTTAAATTAGGGAGTGGGGCGGGGGAGGGCCCATTATGATAAGGTCGTAAATTTTAAGGTAGGAATAAGTGTTCAGATCTTACTACCTTGAGAGGGGCATGCACTCTCCGCTACACTATCGTAACTAAAAACCACGCACGTTCGTAAGACGTGGATCCAGCCCAAAGTATCTAATATGGATATAAAGAAGTGTCCTAAAAGTAAACACAGTATAAAGAGAATTATGTAGCATCTCCTATAGAACAGCTACCTACACCAAAAAAAAGTACCACTACACTCCCTAAAATAAATGAGCAAGATAAATAAAAGGAATTGGGGCGGCAATGTGGCCGGAGTTTACCGATATGAACTACTACGCATGCGAAGTAATTTTGTAACGCTATCTACGTTACCTTTTGCAATGTAGATTGCGTATACGAATCCTTTAAAACCGCGTATATGCAATCTATGTTGCAAAAAGTAACATAGATAGTGTATCAAAATTACTGCGCATGCGCAGTAGTTCATATCGGTAAACTCTGAGATCTGAATACGGCCCTAGGTGTGGATGTGCTAAATATGCTCAAATCCAAAATATACCAAATGGAGAAAGTCCTATCTCAAATATAAAGAAAGGATCTATTCCAATTTGGGGACATTGGGCTGGAAGAGTAAAGTAATTAATAAATACCAACTACCTATTGTGATAAAATAGGTAAACGTGAAAGCAATAACAAAAAGAAATAAGTGAAAAAATACACCATATGCAAATTAATAACTGGATTTGATAAATAGGTAAACAAATAAAATGACCACTTATCTTACCATTAGTAGTAATCAAATAATCAATAAAAAAAATACCAAGTACTCATTCATAAAAACAAAGTGCCCATCAAATTTCCTAAAATAGCCTAAAATAAGTGATAAAAATAAATTATGGAAAATAAAAAGCAAGTGAGCCTAAAAGTGCATTCAAGTGAGCTGGTCAATTTAACTCTTAATTAAAAAATTATATAAATCTCTCAAATAAGTGTCCATTAAAATTAACCTGATAACATTTTTTCCTTAAAATGACTGATTGAATTATATGAGAGAAACCAATACTTCCAAGGTGCTAGTGTCCAAGTAATTAAAAGTGTCTACAGATCCCAAAACCATCAAACTATGAGTTAATAAGTGAGATTAACATTCAAAGAAGATAAACTGTGAATTTATATTGGATTGAATTTATATTGGATTGCTCTATAAACAGTGTTAGGGGTCCTTATTGGAATCAATAGTGCTGGGGACGAAGAGGAACTCAACCAACACCCTTTGTGTAACCACCGACGCGTTTTAACTTATGTCTTTATCGAGGTAGTGTGGGTGGAGGTAAGTATCAAGATATATATGAGGCAATTTCCGTTATCACAGATGTGGAAAATTAAAAACACTATATAATATAAACATATTCAAAATAAGTAAAAAAAAACCCCATAAAACTGTTCTTATTGTGCAAATGATCCGAACCTCATTATACAAAAAAGATGATATATGTGCAGATATATACTGTTAAGTGAAATTTGCATACAACTTAAATCACACCGCGGCATGATTAACATAAGGGCAATTCAATTAGGCATAGATAAAACCGCGGGCACATTATTCTTGTAATCAAAGGATGTTTATTTAAAAAATATACAAATATTAATTAATTTACTTTGAACACAATGTGGTAACATATTAAACTTATGATGGATCTTAAAGCTAGTTGAATTGTCAAGGTGGAAATCATGCAACTCACATAACACTACATTACATAACATAACATGGAACTAGGAATTAATATTATTAGAGACATATAGAAGAGCAAGGATCGAGTAACCATTATAAGGAACTAGAACTTAATAGTCATATAACCAGCAAAAGTTTGACTGCAAAGAATCATATCTTGAAGTGTAAGATATTTGGGTTTATCAAAGACCCATAGATAGTGCAAAACTAATCTTATGGGTCTAAAGATCTTTGCTATCTATGTTCTAAAAATAAATTAGATCTAATTAGTCACAGATGTTTAATGGTCATAGTCACATCTTGCAATGTAGAATGCCAAGGTTTAAACAAGAGTCATAGATAGAGCAAAACTAATCTTTGGACCTGAAAGCCTTAATGATCATATTAGGCAACAAATCTATCTATTAGGAAGCAGAACAAAGGTGATATTTTGAATCAATTTCTTTATTTATATATTTTTGGGTTGTTTAAATATTTAGTTTATTTATTGATTTTTTTTTAAATTATCGTTTGTATTTTCATATATTTTTTTCTCACTGAATTTGATTGATTGATATTTCTATTTGTACTTTTGTTTTTATTTTTCTGTGGTTAAACCTGAGTGCCCACTATAAACCTTCATTTCTATTGATCCATATTTGTACGGTGTGGTTTGTACTGTTATATTAAAGGTAGCTGGAAGGAGTGTGCGTACTCTCAATGTGTTAATTGATTTTTCACTATAGATGAAGATATCGCTGACCAGGGTTTGTAGGACATATAAGTATAATTAGATAGCAATGGACTGGATACAGATCTCTGCTTCCAATGTACTCGGAGTTGTTGTATCCTAACTCACGAGTAGTGGTGCACACAGGGTGGGGGATTTGGGCAACACCACATGGAATAGTGAAAAAGTGAAAATTCAAAAAAGGGGCGTTGCTTCGAGGGTGCCATGAAAATGGGCGTGGCTTTGTGGCCATGTGGGGCAGACTGACATAAAGGAAGATGGTAATGGCTTGTGCTGCAATAGCAAAGCAGGTGGTGGATGGTGAAACAAATTCAACAGTGCTAATGTACTGACACAAGCTCTGGTCCATTGTGTAATGTGCTCTGCTATTGCTATTGCCCTTCAAAATAAAACTACAATATTAATGTGTGAAAGAAAGTAACTTATACATGACCTTTAAAAACAGGTCTTGTAATAACCAATGCAATTCCTTAAAATAGAATTTTTATTATTATTATTGTGATGATGATGATGATTATTATTATTATTATTATTTTCAATAAATATTTCTGCCTTGGCAGTCAGCTATTATGACTATATTATCAGTATTGTCATTTTACATCATAGTGCATTATATTAAGTATCTCTTTACAATTTTAAACAGTTCTTCACATCAACCTCTGCCGCAAAACAGTCTAACCCATAGTTGCCGACTCTCCCGGAATGTCCTGTATCCTGGGAGAGCAAATCTCCCACAAGGGACTTGAGGCTCGTGGTTTTCATGAAACCACGGCCTCAAGTCCTGCTCCCCTGCCTAGCAACACTAGTTTACTAGTGTTGCTAGGGACAGGAAGGGACTTGATGATGCAAACTGCGTCATCAAGCCCTACCCCCATCCTTATGAAACCCTGAAATCAGTTACTGATAATCAAGGGGCGGGACTTAATGACTTGATTTGCATAACCGCCGCCTGCATACATCTATGGCTCTAATCTACAATCTACAACAATCTAATTCTCTAACATACACACACACACTCACACTCAAACATTCACAGGCTAGGGGAATATTGTGGGTTTGGGATTAGCATATGTGTGCCATGTCCAGACCCCTAACACATACCTCCCAACTGTCCCGATTCCAGTGAGACTGTCCCGAAGTCGTTTGACTGTCCGCTGTCCCGATTGCCTTCCAGTTTGTCCTGATAAGTGGGCTACACTGGAGGCAGGGTTTTTTATGTTTTTTTATTACTATTTTAATTTTTGCCCCGTGCGGTATGACAATGGGGATGGGATGGGAGCAGAGCTTGGGTGCTCCAAGATGTTGGGAGGTATGGTAATATACTTTACCCCTCATGTATTACACACATTGGAAACCTCCCCTTTCAAAATTCTGTGTTTGCCACTGATGAGGGTGAATAGAAGCCATCACCATTATAAGTACTTTACTCAATTAACTGGATCTGATTAACCCAGGAGAATTGTTTACATTTTCTTTTGGTTTATAAAACATAAATACTATATAGCTTTATTTTTACATTGCAATTTAGAGTTTAGCTATGACATTAAACTATATTTACATCAGACCCATGTATCTTTATTTTTCTCTCTAATACCCCTCAGATGAGGGTAAGTTTATATATATTTGAGATCTCATTGTGTCTTAACAGCAAACACAGATTGTCTGTTTTCATTTTTGTGTAAAAATACAAATACATTTGTAAGACAGGGAGATGTACAGTATTTTGTATGACAACAATTAATTACATACAGATTTATGCCTAATTATGCGGGAAGAATAACTGATTGACAAATGGTACTCCATGCTAATATATGCCAACTGAACAATAGTGCATCTTTTCTCTCCCTGTGTTGACTGTTATTGTTAATATCTGTTCTGCATGTGGGAACAAAACATCAAACAGAGATTCAGATTTTTAATTCTTACATCATGTGCCAATTTTGTCAAATAGATTTTATCTGTCTCTATGGACAAAGTGTGATTCCTAAACCTGTTTTTAATGTTGGTATATATATATATATATGAAACTAATATATTATATAGACTCATTACATGCAAAGTGAAATATTTCAAGTCCTTATTTGTATTAATTTTGATGATTATGGCTTACAGCTTATGAGAACCACAAAGGCAAAATTTCATAAAATTAGAATAATACATTAAAAATACATTAAAGGATTCTGTCAGTGGGACAAATTGGGCAGCACCCTTGCCATACCCTCCAACATGACCCATTCCATTAGGTACAAAATACTCTGCTCCTCAGATTCCAACTGTCAGTTACTATGGTAACCTCCTTTGTTGGAGAGACAAAAAGTTTTTTTATATATCAGTTCACCAGGTGAGTGACAGCTGGAAGCTCAAGTGCAGAGTATATTGTACCTAATGGAATAGGTCATGTTGAAGGGTATGCCTTGCTATGAAAACCGGTTATATGTAAGTCTCTCCCATGAATGGAGCATGACTTGTGATACATTATAATAGGACATATATGCCAAAGAAGGCCTTGGCATTGTTTTATTGCAACGGGAATTCTTTGTACAGTACTTGTTGGTCTACTATTTCTTTGGTGTACACGGCTCTGACCAGATTGTGTTGCCCAAACTCTGTTTTTTTCATGTCCCCTAAACAACCTTCTTGTTTTTCATGTCCAAATACAACTTGAAAAAGAAATGATGGGCCAGAACCAGATCTCTGTATGACACCCAATGTCCGCAATCTGAAATCGGCTGTCTGTAATGAATTGCGCATACCCTGGGTAGATGTTACGCATCGGATCTTCTAGTGTTTGGAATTTAGTTTCGTACACTAGGAGATCCATCCGAAAATATGTTCCTGTACATACGCATATCTAATCCCTGCATGGGGCAGCAATACGTATGCAGATGATGGCGAGTTAGCAGAGAACTTAAGGTACAGTTCTGGACATGTAAGTGTCCAGAGCTTCGTATATGAGAGGGGAGTGACATGGGAGTTTACGTCCTTCTCATCGTAGAGACTTTCAGACCTCCAACACGCTTCACTGAGGGAAGCCATAGATGACTGCAAGGGGCGGGGTTTAATTACATGATGTACGCAAATCTCATAATTAAGCCCCGCCCCTCTCAATCACTCGTGTGATCTCGTGTTATATGGGATGGGCGTGACTTGATGATCTCATTAAGTCCCGCCCATCCCTAGTAACTTTAAGGATTACACTTATAATTGTTAGGGGGTCGGGGTTTGTGGGAGATTTGCCGGCTCACCTGGGATACCGGGAGTCTCACGGATATTCCGGGAAAGTTGGCAACCCTGACTTTATTACATGGAAAGTGCTTACAGAATAAACTTTGCCCGCAATGTGCAGTATCTGCAGCTCTCTGGCAAGATAGGTGGCAATGTATAGATAAACGGCTGAATAAATATAGAAATGCTACGATCAGATCTACTATAAACTAAACAAGGTAATCAGTGGAGATTAATTTTATAACGAACGGTTAATCTCCAAAATGCAGAATTTTCTGTCTGAGTTCCGCTGCTCTGCTGACAGAGGCGATTGAGCAGATTAAGTTAACAGAGCGTAAGGGATGCATTATACATGAAACAATGACTTTTCCTCCATATTTGGAGAAAAAAAACAAAACAAAACAAAGAAAATTCTCGAACAACCCAGAAATTTCGTGCCTTCTAAGCATGATTAGAAAATGTGTCAGCTGCATTCAGACTGATTACATTTAGAACACACTTGTCAGAGAAGAAATTTGTTATTTTAATGAATTCAAAGACAACAAAGCAAATACAAGCAGGTTAAACTTGTAGGCTGACAGTTATAAAATGTTGTTTAATGGAGATGAACTACAGTTTGGAGATGGGTTAAGGCTAGATGGATGAGTCAGCTTGTGCAGTGCCAGGTTCATTTATCAGTGCTCTAAGGTTCAGTAGGGACGTGACTCTTCAGTAATGGGTCTAATCGGGATCAAATGCAGGGCTGCGACATGTACACAGGGTATTGTCATTCAAGCCTCCACCTGAACACCATATGTGTGTGTGTGTGTGTGTGTGTGTGTGTGTGTGTATGTGTTTGATCAGGGTCACCAAAAAAAGAACATAAGTGAAAAAGGCAAGCAGGTATGTGATGGGGGACTGAAGGTATTAAGATTAAAGAAACTTATTTTATAAAAAAAATTTAAATATAGTTAGTTAAAATAAAGCAAAGATGTGTTAATAGTTGTGACTGTGGGCCTGATGCAGATGTCTGTCCGACACCCAATCTCCACAAACTGCTTGCAGGAGTTGGATGGCTGCAGGACCGTCTTCAGAAACTGTTTCACCCAGACGAAACGCGTTGGGAAAGGAAGCAACCCGGGCTACTCTGAAGTCTGCGTTTGAATCAA
>WWET01006330.1:57438-71807 GCA_011038615.1 Limnodynastes dumerilii
TACTCCTCTCATTATTTAAACACTGTCCACCTGTGCCTCCCTGTGGGATATACTCAGTCCAGTGCTGTCTGAGACTCTGTCTGTCAGCCCTGTCTAGAACAGTGTCTATCTGGCGTTTTCTTTTCTGCCTTGCCTTGAACTCTGTCCTATTTGGAAGCCATCCTGGCTTGCTGTTTAGTAAACATCCTAGCACCTAGCCTTGGTTCTGACCCTGCGCCTGCTCCCTACGTGTTGCATGTGGATTCTGCAGCTGTGTGTTTATGCTGTTGGTAGACTCACAGTAAGATCTTTAGTGAGTATTACTGTGGTTCTTAGTAGTGGTAGCCAAACTGTTTGTATAGCTGCTTGTTGGTACTATTGGCTTGCCCTGTTAAGTCTTGGTGTGTAGTTCTGAGGTTTACCTTGGTATCACCTGTTAGACTTCTGCTGTGACTAGTAGTGCTTCTCTGTGCTTTGTTTGCTATTGCCAGCTTGTCTGGTAATTTAGTGCAGTAGTAGGGACGCTTGTGGTGTAAGGTTTGTGTCAGTAGATTTTCCAGATTTATCTGGTAACTGTGCAAGCTTCCTGTTTGCCCCGCTAGCATCCAGTCCAGGTGTTGCTTTTGGTTACTGCCATCTTTGCCAGAGTTTTATCATTGTTGTGCAGCATATATCTAGTCCTGTCTGGTATGGTGCATTTAGTACTCAGCCTCTCAGTATTTGGCACTGTGTATCCAGCCTTGAGAGTGCATAGCATTCTAACCCAGTCTTGTTTAAACCCAGTCTTATGTTCCCAGCCTTGATTATTTTGGCAGGTGTCTGGTGGCGTTAGCCTATTCACATCTAACTCTATTTCATTTCCTCTTTGGCTGTAACTCCATCTGCATCCACGCTCGGGATCATCCGCATAACCCACGCGGTCTGTGCCCATCTAGTACAGTCCCGCGTAACAGCAAGGAAACGGATTACAAGCGAAGTTCAGGATCTACCCCATTATTAGCATGCAGTTGATATTACACATGTGTTATTCAATAGCCAGACCTGTTCTATACACAGACATACTCATGCTGCCATCTACTCTTATCCAATATTCCTGTCAACAAGTGTAGATAACAATAAAAAGATATATCTATGAGGCAGGATGCTATATGTCATTCTGTCCCTATTATTTATATATCATCATTTATTTTTGCTGAGTAAATATAATGGTTAGAGATATGCATCCATAATACATGGGCATTTCACATGGTTAGTCCTCAGTGCAGCCTTGGGTGTGAATAATTAGGCAATAAATCTTCTGCAGTAAGCAACTTCCATTCCTAATGTACTACTTTATAATCTAAATATTTATGTACTCGAGCTCATCATGTTGACCACAGTTACATGCTTTGTTATTTATTCATACTCTGCACTCAAGGAAATGTATTGTAATGCCAAGAAAGAGATGTATTTAATGGAAGAAACCTAATGGCTTCTAGGAAACGTACTTGTCAGATAAGTGGTATTGGAGGTGTCAGGTTTTTTTTATATTGAGGGGAAAAATATAATTTGCGCCCCTAAATCAAGCAATCAATGCACCCAATATATATGTGGCTAATAGCTCACATGATAATGCTACAAAAACGTGAGTGGAACCATAATTATGCCAGAAATACTGCACCTGTTTATATGATTTAGACTTCATCTGGTCCTTATGCAGGAGGGACATCACCCTTGTGTTTGGACACCCCCTGGATTAGAGAAGAACATTTGCCAAATAAGAAAATATAATCTATCTTCACTTATGTATCTGTATCCGATGATCGCCCTCCTAAACTCCAGCTAACTCCTAATCCACCCCGTACCAAGCTGAACCCTGGTCACTCTTTTGCCATTCATGTCTCTGTGGCAATAGCAGCTGATCAGGACAGCCCAACAAAACACGGCAAACAGTCAAGGAACCGGATCCTGAATTATGCAAAACAGTCCATTTACACGTTCTGAATGCGTCATTACTCATGAATGCATGCACATGGTGGTTATTCATTGGAACGCCCTACAAACAATTCTGGATTACGCACTGTAAGCCTTTCTAATGGCGATATGTGACGACTCGCCATGTGTACAGCCTGAAAGCATGGTGGACATGGGGCAGGTTACGTCTGAGGTCCAGGGTATGGAAGTGCCGTAGATGCAGGTTAAGAGAACTGCTCTTGCAGGTACAAAATATAGGATCAGACAGTTGTAACTTCACCTCCGATGTGTGGGCATTACGAGCACACTGCGTTTTCAGGCTTAAGAGTGCTTTAAGAACGCACAAAATAGCAAAAGTCCGCACTTATGTTGCAAGTGCACTCCCATAACCCTCCTCTCTGACGGACAGAATTTAGTTGATTTACATGTCCATAGTCCCACCTTAACATGTACATGTGGAAGTGCCTAAACCAGCACATACTGTACAATTTAAATGCCTCCCCCACACACATTGCGTATTCTCCCACGTACGGAGTATAGTCACACCCTGTTGTACAGAGTTGTTCAGGTGCGGAAATCAACTCTGATAGTAGTGAGAGCTGATGTGTAACATCTTCCTTGTGTGCACAGATCGCTAAAAAACGCCAACTTATGCACATGGCACGCGTATGTTTGTGAACGTTATTAAGACTGAATATGGACCTTATTTCTTTATATGGCCCAAGGTGAGGAATTCTTCTCTGACATCCACTGTCTGCAATGAACTCATTGTTTATTTAAAAATGCTAATTTTGGGGTTGAAATATAAACATTGTATATATTTCTTTTCTATTTCCATACAAATATTCTCCCACTTCCATTTTGAATTATTTTTGTCATTGGACACTCTGGGATTTGTGGCTTTTATCGGGTAAACTTATTTGAGGTGCAATGGTTGAGGTTCACTGACGATTGCAAGTCCATTTGTACACTACACCAATTTACCAGCAGATCTGAGATCATTATCTGCTGAAACTACCGTGAATCAATGCACACTGTACAGTTATCTGCCTATGTTGCATAGAAGACATATTAATACACACTACCAACATTTGTCTGCCCGTGTGCCATTGGTGATTGGGAATTTTAGTAAATTTATATGTAGATATTTTAAATATATGTCCAAATGCATATAGAGAATGTATAAAGGAAAGTAAAAAGCAATAAATGTAAAGAAAATGTTCAATTTAGTTTAATTTAGTATTTATATTAATTTATATTAATTTAGTACTATACTATCATCCCTCCCAATTGTCCCGATTCCAGAAGGACTGTCCCAATTTCAGGTGACTCTCTGCTGTCCCGACCGCCTTCCAGTTTTACCCGATGAGGGGTTACACTGGAGGCAGGGTTTTTTTTATACTGATACCATTTAATATAATTTTGGAGACTTTGGGCCTGATCCAGACCTACGCTGGTGTGCATAGCATATTATCGCCGAACGTACCATCGATGCACGGCAATAGGCACTCCCCTTGATCGTACCTAGTTTAGCTTCCATACGCTCGGCAAACCCTACCCTAACTTTTGTGTTCATTCCCGCGGCCGTCTGTATGTTCATTGCGTATTAACGGCGCTTAGCACGCCCATATGGTACAATTTAAATGGCTCCCCCGCCTATATTTCTTAACTCCAGCGTCCATAAGAACTATAAACGCAAAGCATACGGACGCCCGAATCGCCACTACGAAAATCAGTGTTTTACTATCGGAGGTTGTCACCAGGCGCATGCGCTGTGCGTTTTTTCTGCCGATTTTACACTTACGATCAGCGTTAGCTCGCAAGTGTGCGTTGTTCTGGATCAGGCCCTTTAAGTGGTGTCTACTGAGGTAAGTTTGGCTCTTAATTTAAAAACATATCTATGTGACCCAACATTGGGACTCTCATTGTTAGAGTTAGGACCACCATATACAGAAAGGCCTTGATGGTGGCTGGTGCCTTATCGCAAATATGCGTAACGAACATTTCTGTGTTTTATTTTACAGATAGAACAGTATAGTTTGTTACTGGTTTATGGCAGTGTGCTGGGGCTATTTTTCCCTTTGTTTCTGTGGCAAGCAGATTACCAATGTGCAACTTCCATTCTGTGTTTTTTATTACTATTAAACATTTTGCCCCATGCGGCATAATAATGGGGGTGGGGCTTGGATGGGATTTTGGCGGAGCATATTTGTCCCGTTTTCGGCCTCCAAAATGTTGGGAAGTATGTACTATGGTAATAGCACCCTCATCTCATCTAAACCCTCCTAATTAAGTATGAAACCTGAACCTGAACCGAAACCTAATCTAAAATAATAATGGCATTTGGCAGTTGTTTAGCCACATAGAAGACTGTATTCCAGGCATCTAACACCAGTTTTTGCATATAAATATCAATGTAAAGCAAGGTCTGTTAAAATAAAAACCTACTCCGGGGTGGAAGTTGACTGTCTCAGGCCCCATAGCAATGAGGTGGATATGTGACGTGAAGCTTTTGGAGGCTGGCAGCATAAAATGAAGCACGGCACTCCGTGTATGTACACTGGACCAGATTCTAACCCTAATGCTGCCCTTCCAGCCTAATCTCCATGCCTCCCCCCACCTACCTTCCTTAACTGTTGTGTAGTTACGATGATCGTATGATAGGCACGCCCCTTCAACTGTAATTACGCTACGGTTGGGGAAGCCCGATCCAGACTTAGAAAAATCCCTAACTACGCTCAGAAACATCTGCCGGGCGCATGCGCAGATCGGCAAAACAGCCGATCTTATGCTTACGCCTGCCGTAAAAACGGCTGCCGCTGTAGTTCTGGATCAGGCCCTAAGGGCCTAATTCAGAGATCCGGAACTAACAATAGTTCCGTGCGTATATTTAGGGTTGGATCGATTTTGCATTAACTGCGCATGCGTAGTAATAGTGCAACGCCATGTACGTGGAAGTTAAGGTCGGAAATACCTTAAGGTTGGACTTGTGAATCAGGCGGAGACTAATGCGACCCTAAGTGCGGCGGAAATATACAGATCTAAGGATTTGCATAGAAATGGGCGGGGGGAGGCATTTAGATGAGGGAAAGTGGGCGCGCTTACAGAGTTAGGGCCCTAAATATACGCAACTAATACACATAAGGTCGGAAGTGAGTGCGGCCAGTTAGGGCAAGTCTATGGAGGTGGAAGTTTAGGTCCGGCCGGAGGTTGCGAGGGGAGTGACTGTTTATTCTGGTGCGTGTAACCTGTTCCGACCTGCCACTTAGATGCATATATTTGCGGCCCGATCGCCAACGGATCTCTGAATCAGGCCCTAAGAGAGGAAAGTTACACCTGGACAAAACCACATTAATGTCAGGGGGGATTTCAGGTCAAATTAATTGTATTCTTTGCATGTAGGGAGAATACTTTGCTTTTGCTTATTGCACACAGGTACTGATCAGCGTTACTATCACACTGTTATTTCGATTTGGGCTGGGAAACATCACCTCTCAACTGTAATACTGTTTGCAACAGATGAAATATGACTCCTCTGCAATCAACATGGTTTAGCCCAGGAGTAACTTTCCTCTATTATCTTTAAACTCTGGATCTGGTCTGGATTGTATGGTTAGTAATGGAGTGCTGAGCACTGTCTTAAGCTGTCAGCCTTTTCTTTCGTGAGTGCAGAAGTAGCATCTCCTTCGGGCTCCATAGCAGCCATACCACCTGCTCCAATGGTATTTGCTCCACTACCCTACAAGAAATGATTGTATACAAACATAGAAAGTGATGGCAAATAAGGCCCATCCAGTCTGCCCAGTTGTTTATTTAAGTCTATACTGACCCTAGACCCTATTTTACCCTTAATTAACTTTGAGATTTAGGATATCCTAAATATCCTTATATTTATCCCAAGCATGTTTACACTGTTCTACTGTGTTAGCCTCAACCACCTCAGATGGGAGGCTATTCCACATATCTATCACCTTTTCAGTGATGTAATTTTTTCGTAATTTCCTCTGAATCCACCACCCTTCACTTTATATTTATGCCCTCGTGTTCTATTACGCCTCTTCCTTTGAAAAATGCCACCCTCCTCCAGCTGGTTACACATTTTGATGTATTTGAAAGCAGCTATCATGTCCCCCCTCTCCCTTCTCTGCTCCAAGTTACGGGCTCTATATACTAACTTCACGTTCCTGCGATAATGCCCATTTTCACAAGAAAATGAGCATTGTTGCTGGAAAATGAAGTTAATGCTATTTACAAACCATGGCTCGCCATGGAAAACTGCAGTTTCCATGGCGATTCATGTAAATATTGCTTCTATTCTACTTTTCTACTCTACTCTCTGTTATATTTATTAACCCTCAGAGTAGAGTTTGACACTTCGTACCAAGCGTTAAAATAATGCCAGCTCAGGCTGGCGTTATTGTTACACTTCCAGCGGTATCCCCATATATCCCCATTTTTCTCCCCCTAATAGCTGTTATTAAAGAGAGAAAAGGGGGGTGTATTTATGGGGAGACCATTGGGACATATGCAAGTTTTACATTTGTTTAAAAAAATAAAAATAAAAAAAAAGAACCGTAAAGGGTTAAAACTTACCTGACTGCATGCACAGTGTTTCTCTTGCCGGGGCTTGATATTTACTTAGTCCCAAAAGAGAGCCACCATGCAGGGCTTCAATGGAACTTCACTCCTACGAAAAGATCCGCCCAGGGCCAGCTTAACAATGGGGCTAATCGCACTACAGTCCCAGGCCTCCATCTAAAAATAGGCCCCCACACTGCAGATTTCCAGGCCTCCCACTGCACCCTCCTCCAAAGCATACTATATAGTGCATCCGGCAATGTCCTGCGAAAAGTTTGCAGATCATCACGGAACCTCGCCGGAGGGGTGGGTATTAGTAAATTCTGTGAACGAAGATGCGAGGCTGAGAAGATAAGCCAGCCTGCAGCAGCTTCCTTTACAGAGACACGTTAAGGTAAGTAGCCGACTTTTAAAAGCTCCCCTCCGGGAGATCCCGGGTGGAAGCCCTAGATGCAAGTAGGGGCAGGGCTTAAAGGTGCGATTTATGCAAATAGCTTCATTAAGTCCCACCCCTTGACCATCAGTTACCCCTTTCAGGGTTTCATAGGAAGCCACAAGCCTCAAGCCCCTTGCAGGAGAGATTTGCCAGCTCTCCCGGGATACCAAGAGAAATGCCCGAATTTTGGGAGTCTCCCGGACATTCCGGGAGAGTCGGCAAATATGAAATAGAGCCCTCCATTTTTACTTCCACTAAGCTTTCTTGGTATGAATTGTGACACATACCATTTGAGTTGCTCTTCTTATTATTTATATGTATACTTTATAGGAAATAAATACAGTATGATAAAAATCCTCTAGAGGTTGCTTTGACAGCAGATTGAACTTCTGTGGTTTTTTAAATGTTTTACCTTATGCTACTCCAAGTCTGTCTTCAAAATGGATGTACTAATGCATTGTCTAATAGATAATGCTTTGCCCTATACTTGTCCAAGTTGGCTTTAAAATGTATTTTCTAATGTATGGCCTAAGAGACAGGGATTTATATATTCTCTGCAGGAATATTATGTAACTGATAATTTGTGCTACACATCAGGAAGTCTATGCAATAGATAACAGAACTGAATTGAAGCAGACAACGAATGTGTGTCTCATAGGAAAAGTATTCATATAAAACATGAGCTGCAGTAGCAGAGGAAGAATAGATATGGCCCCAAATGGAACATACTGCAAGCTTTAATGCACAGCTTGCAAATCCACAAGAGGGCACTTCTGGAGATAACATGGATTTTCAGAATCATATAATACCGTATTGTCTGGAGGATTGCATAAAGCATTTTAAGCTTTGTAGTAAAATAATATTTGAAAAAGTATATCCTGCATACAATGATCTATAGCTAAATGATAAAGAGCAGGTCAGATTACATCTATTTGTTAATGAAGAAAGCGATAGAAAAGAAATAGCTGTAAAGTTATTATCGCCCTAAAATGAGAGAAAGGGGTTTGGCATAATTTACAAGGTCTAAATTCATTGGGCTTGATCCAGACTTAAGTAAGTGCTTGAAATTAGTTACTCCTGGGCTAAACCATGTTAATGGCAGGGGGAGTGAAGTTAATTGTAATCTTTGCATGCAGGGATATATCTTTGAATTGCTTACTGCACACAGATACTGACCAGCTTTACTATCACACTGTTATTTAGACTTGGATAGCAAACATCACCTCTTATCTCTAATACTGTTTTCAACAGATGCAATATGACTCCCCTGCAATCAACATGGTTTAGCCCAGGAGTAACTAATTTCAAGCTCTTACTTAAGTCTGGATCCAGCCCATTGTTCTGACATTAATACACTAGACAGTATTAGGTTGACGGTGTATGAATGTCTAAAAAAAAATGAACTTGGCAGGGCTAATTACTGACAACACTAAGGTTGACAGTATTATTATACCGACCTTAGTGTTATCATACCTCCCAACATTTCAGAATTGGAAAGAGGGACAAAATTTAGAGACATGGTAGAGGGTGTGTGTCTTGTACCTCCCAGTGGGCGTGTCTGTGGAAAGTGGGTGTGTCTTGCACCGCAGCTGGTCTAGTGCCTGCCCCTATTATTAATTCAGCCATGTCCAGCCATTCATATCTGCCCCTTATTATTATGTCCAGCCATCCATATCTGCCCCTTATTATTATGCCCAGCCACCCGTATCTGCCCCTTATTATTATGCCCAGCCATCCATATCTGCCCCTTATTATTATGCCCAGCCACCCGTATCTGCCACTTATTATTATGTCCAGCCATCCATATTTGCCCCTTATTATTATAATACCCAGCCATCCATATCTGCCCTTATTATGTCTAACCATCCATATCTGGCCCTTTTTATTATGCCCATCCATCCATATCTGCCCCTTATTAAAATATCCAGCCATCTATACCTGCCCCTTATAATTGTGTCCAGCGATCCATGTATGTCCCTTATATTTATGTCCAGCAATCCATAAATATTCCCCTTATTATTTATTTTCTCTTACTAACTTTTGGAGTCTTCTCCCTTCCTCCGCGGCGCTGTCTCTCTGTCGCTCCCTCTCCGATGACTGCAGTCACGTGGTGCGGAAGTACAGGTAATACCGGAGCCCTGTAGTACCAAATCTCTTTTCTAGAATGGCAGTGACTGCATAGGCTCTGTCACTGTCATTCACAGTAACAGGTTTGATTTTACAGGGCTCCTATAGGAGCCCTGTATTTCCTGAACTGTGCTTGAAAACCCTGACGCGTATATCGCGGCAGGGCTTTATAAAAAAAAAAAAACTTTGTCTCGAGAGTCTGATCTCCCGGGACAAGTGGGACGGGTGGTACAGTGGGACAGTCCCCCAAAAGCGAGACTGTCCCGCTGAAATCGGGACAGTTGTGAGGTTATCGATCATTAAAATTGCAACCTTAGCCCAACTCTAACTCTAACTGTCCTCTCACTTTAGCCTGGAACATTGGAGCAGTGTTGAAATCAATGTCAAATATAGTTACCCAGCAATAAAACCAAAAGAGAATAAGTAGAAGGTCAGTCAGGAGCATAAGCCCAATCAGCAACAGGAATTACCAGAAAACGTCCAGAGAGAAGGCATAGGATGGCACGGAAAAAGCCAGGGCATACACAGTATACTGTAGCAATCAAACAAAACTGGCCTACTGGTAACAGGAGTGAGTCTATTGTCTGTCTGCTGACTGATCGAGGTGTGATTAACTGACCACTAACTTATCATTAAAAGTCTCAGAGTAATCAGCTGCCAGGTTTACCTGGGTTTATGTGACACTTGCTGACAATGGGGCAGATCCTGCTGTACGTTTTTCTGCGAATTTACGTGTGGTATACACGTAAATTCGCAGTTTAGAGCGTACTGCGCATGCGCACCGCAGAAAATACGCACATTCGCGTAGCGTATTTTCTAACGTAAGGCGAATTCACGTATTGCGAACGTAAGTAATTACGTGTGGGCGTGCCAAAATTACGTTAGAGAAGATTACGTGCGAATTACGTGAAGTAGGCGGGGGGGGTATTTAAAGTGTACAGTATGGGCGTGCTAAGCTGCGTACGTTCGCGTAGTCTGTACGCCCGCTAGCGAACGTATTGTGTTACGTCTGGAAAAGTTAAGGTAGGGTTTGGGTAGCGTATTTTCACAAAATACGTCCGTGCAGGGGGTGTGTTAAGGGTAGCGTAGCGAATTTACGTACGCGAAAATTCGCTACGCGAACAAACGTAAAGCAAACGTTGTTCAGGATCTACCCCAATGTCTACAGAAACACCACTTATGCTGCAGTTGGCATTAGGATGTATATATATATATATATATATATATATATATAAATCTGGGTGTAACCCGTGTTGAACTTGTGTTAACATGCTATATGCCACACACTTATCATAAATGTATGCTGTAGGCCTTTGTTGGAGAAGATGAGTAACATGTATCTGTGGGAAATCCCTGGAAGTGGCAGTCGAGCAATACCTTTTATTGATTGTCTGTCAATGACAATTGCTCTCCTATGACCACTTGCCAGTGCAACATGATATGACTCAGATGCTGATTGCTGAGGGAACAGCAGTTTTGTGAGTGTAATAGTTTTGCCATAGAAATGCTCAGACAGGTAGTAGTATGGGTACAGATACGCAGGGTTGCCCACTTTTTATTTCTGCCCACCGGGAGGTCCTGGAGCGATGAGACAGATGCTGGCATGAGGGGTGGGGGTTATGGATGCAATTTATGCACAACATTAAGCCCTACCCCCCTGCCCAACACTACTGCAATACATAGTGTTCCAGGGGGTGAGGGGATTGATGACAAAATCAAGTCATCAAGTCCCATCCATCCCTAGTAACACTAGAAATTACTATAATGAGAGGCAGGAGGACGGGCTTGCAGGAGATTTGTCTACTCTCCCGGGATACCAGGAAAATTGCCTGAATTTTGGGAGTCTTTGGGATATTCCAGGATAGTTGGAACCATGAAATACCGGAGATGATCAGCCCATGCTCTTCTCCCCTTCGCCTTCAAACTCCTTGAGCGCTTAGTCTAACAATGTCTCATCAGCTACCTTACTGACAACTCTCTTCTGGACCCCCTCCAATCTGGTTTCTGGCCTCTCCATTCCACTGAGACTGCCCTTACCAAAGTGACCAATGATCTGTTATCTGCCAAATCCAAGGGCCATTACTCCATTCTCATCCGTCTTGATCTGTCAACTGCTTTTGACACCGTTGACCATCCTTTTCTGCTTCAAACCCTCTGCTCTTTTAGTCTCACAGACACTGCTCTCTCCTGGTTCCACTTTTATCGCTCTGACCGCACCTTCTCGGGTTCCACCCCTAGCTCTTCTCTGCTCCCTGTTGGTGTCCCCCAGGGCTCTGTCCTTGGCCCGCTCCTCTTCTCCCTCTACACCTCTTCGTTGGGTAACCTCATCAGCACCTTTGGTTTCAACTACCACCTCTACGCTGATGACACTCAAAATTACCTCTCCTCCCCTTACCACAACCCCTCTCTTCTGTCTAAGATTTCGAGTGCCTTGCATCCCTATCCACATGGATGGCCAAACGCTTCCTCAAGCTGAATATGGACAAAACGGAAATGATTGTGTTTCCTCCCCCAAGGATTTCACCCACCCCCCCTCCATCACGATAACCATTAGTGATACCTCTGTCTCTTCATCCCCTCAAGTTCGCTGCCTAGGTGTCATCCTTCACTCCTTACTTTCCTTTATACCACACATCCATGCCCTCTCTCATTCTTGTTGTTTCCACTTACGTTGCATTGCACGCATCCGTCCCTTCCTCACCAATGAAGCTACTAAAACCCTCATCCACTCTTTAGTCATATCACGCCTCGACTACTGTAACCTCCTCCTTATAGGTCTCCCGCTCACCCATCTTGCCCCCTTTCAATCTATACTCAATGCTGCTTCCCGGCTCATCTTCCTCTCAAGCCGCTCTACCTCGGCTTCTCCTTTATGTTAAACCCTCCATTGGCTTCATGTCCACTTCAGACCTCTCTTTAAATTCCTTACCCTCACCTTTAAGGCCATCTCCTCATCCACTGCTCCCCACCTCTCTTCCCTCATCAACATGCACACCTCTTCCCGCCCTTTCTATTCTGCTAACCAGCGCTGTCTGACCTCTTTACTGATCACCACATCTCACGCCCGTATCCAGGACTTCTTCTGTGCTGCACCTCTGCACAGGAATGACCTCCCTTCTTCAGTCAGACTCTCCCCCAGATTGCAGGTCTTCAAGCGTTCACTCAAAACGCACTTGTTCAGGCTAGCCTACCCCTCCTCCACTTAACATCCTTACTGCATCTTTCACCTATCTCTTCTATTCCTTCCCCCTCTCCTCCACTCACACCAGCAGTCCACTTTCTTCCCCCTCATGTCTTCTGTAAGTTCTTCCCTTTCACATAGTTTGTTAGCTCATGTGAGCAGGGCCCTCCATTTTAGTGTTGTTCCTTCCTCCACCACTTCCCCCTCATTTCGTACCCACTTGTCCTCTTCTGCTACCCTTTTATACCATCCCACCTGGTGGTTCCCTCTCAACTGCGCTCTATCCCCTGCTCCATGATCTTCCAAGCTTGACACTTCACATTTTGCCTTGCGTTCTGTGCTTGCTTCACTTTATTGTATTTTTGTGATATTTTTATAGTCATATTGTATTTTAATATATACTATGCTGTCCATACCTACCCTGTATGTCTGTACTGTATTTTGTTGTATGGCTCTGCGGACACCTTGTGGCGCCTTATAAATAAACAATAATAATAAATAAAGAGGGATCTACTCTTATAACCTTCTATAATAATTGTTAGCTCTCTTATACCAAATTGGCTTTGTTACCATCCACTACTAACTATATCCAGAGTACCAAAAGGTATTTTTTTATTGTGTCACCATGGAATTTCATGTCATGCTTAACCAGTCTCTCTCTCACCAAGGTTTTTATTCTTTAGCTCTTCACTATAGACATCTTCCCTACTTCATTAAATTGTTCATTCATTAATTCTTTTCCATCCCTTTAATATAGTTGTCTTTAATCCAATGGCATAACTAATATGGGAGCAGAGGGTGCAGCTGCTATGGGGACTATAGGCCGAATGTACACTTAAGATGCATCAGCTTCTTAAGTGTGGGGATTTAAGAAATGACCTTCTACGTATGTGTAGTAGGTCATTTATGCTATCTAAATACTACTTGGGTATGTAGATTGACTATGTGTGGTCTTTAAAGACTACATGTAGTAAGTTAGGCAGAAGGAGGCATGCCAAGACAGCCTCGGGGAGGATTTAGGAAGAAGTGGGTGGAAGGAGGGATGTAGATTAGCCTGGGAGGCATTCTCCATGCGTATTTTCCTTCTTAAAATACACACGGTAAGATAAGGTAGACTATGGTACCCTTAAGTGCCATTAGACACCTAAAAATAGGGAAGGGGAGGCAGTTTTGGCGGCTGTACAGGAGAGTTAAGTATGGATTGGTCTGCGCCTAACTCTTTCAAGTGTCCTTAGTGTTCATGGGCCTGATCCAGAGCTACGCTGTGCCGTACTTAGTAAGTACGGCCAGCGTAGCTCATAAGCACTCCCCCCGACACTCGTTCCCGTCCCGGCGTACTTACCCACTGTTACGCCAGCTAAAGGCTACCTTAACTTCAGCCGGCATAACAGCAGGTAATTACACCGGGAAACTAATCATTACCCCCTAACCCAGTCCTCATTTCTTAATTTCCCTCCTTCGCCCTGCCATCTTCCGTAACTACAGTGTAGTTAAGGTGCTGCACGCCCCTTTGTCCATAACTACGCTGTAGTTACGGACGCCTGATCTAGGGCACCCTGATAAATAGATTGTCGTTCTTACGCATACGGCCACTGTAAGAATGACGGCAGCCGTAGGTCTGGATCTGCCCCCATGTCACACACTTGCACAGTATACCATTGTTACTTATCAGTCTCACAGGTAGTGCCATCTCCCATAAAAGATTTAGTGCTGCGCTAACAAATATCAATAAACAATACAAAGGAAAAATAACAGTAGAAAAATAAATATTTAAAAAAACAAAACACAAAAAGATGCTGGTTTGTGAAAAAACTTGTTAGCACATTTTATTAAACCTTATTAATAATTAAAATAGAAAAACTAGAGACTATAAAATGTGGCTAATTATTCACAAAACAATAAAGTCCAACTGATCATATCCGGAGATATATATTACTTGGATTTTTGAGCATGCATTATAAGTGATTCTCTGCAGTTATCTACAATATTTAAAATTCCAGAGGCAGATAGAATAGGAAGACTTTATCTGATAGTGGGTCACAGGTCAATTGACTGTAAAGTATCTTCTACATGTGGGGTAAATAAGGTAGTCAGTCCCCGGTTAGAAAATGCCAA